>PVKU01003958.1:0-161443 GCA_004027475.1 Anoura caudifer
GAATGAAGGGGGGAAATGGGACAACTGTAATAGCATAACCAATAAAATATATTAAAAAATGAGAATATCAACAGAGACAGAAACAAATTCAGGAGCTAATGAATATAATAGCTGAACTGAAAATTTCACTACAGAAGATCAACAAACTTGATTAAGCAGAAGAAAGAATCAACAAACTCAAACACATGCCATTTGAAATTATTAGGCCAGAGGAATAAAAAGCAAAAACAACAAAGAAAAGTAAAGAATGTGAAGGGAATTATCAAACACCATTATATAAATCAATATATGTAATGGGCAGAAAGCTTATATGAAGAAGTAATGGCCAGAAACTTCATAAATCTGAGGAAGAAAATGTATATCCAAATTCAAGAGGCTTAAAAGACTGCAACTACAATGAACCCAAAGAGGCCTCTACACAATATAATCGAACTATCAAAAATCAAAGACACAGAAAGAATCTTGAAAGCAGCATGATGAAAGTACTGGTCATGTTAAAAGGAGCTTCCATATGATCATGTGCAGGTTTCTCAGCATACAGGCTAAAAAAGGCAGAGGGATGATATATTCAAAGTGCGAAAAGAAAAAGCTGCCAACCCATGATACTGTATCTGGCAAAACTATCCCACGAAAATGAATACGGAACTTCCCAGATAAACAAAAGCTGAGAGACTTCATCACCACTAGACCTGCCTTACTTCAAGTTGAAATGCTAGACAGCAATATGAATGCATAAAAAATATATACCTTTGTCCTGTCTGGGTGGCTCAGGTGGATGGAGCATCATCCTGTGCACCAAAAGGTTGCAGGTTCGTTCCCTTGTCCAGGTGGTATGGGAGGCAACTGATCAATGTTTTTCTCTCACCCTTCCTCTCTCTCTCAAATCAATAAACATATCCTCAAGTGAGTAAAAATATATATAATATATGAGGTCTGTCCAGAAATAGCCCAGCCATTGTTAACATGAGGATGGTTTGCATGACATCAATGTAACCTGGCAACCAAGGAGAGTGGACTGGAAGTCACATGCATGAACAACGATGACTGCACTGTACAAGTCAGTGGGGGTGGTAAATGCTGTTGAGTGAGCATGTGTACTGTGTGGCAGCTGCATTTAAAATGACTGAGCAAGTAAAACATCCAATTTTGCATTAAGGTTGAATATTCCTCCACAGAAACTATTCCGAAGGCCACAGCATTGGGCAACTGGTGACTGGCAGCTTTATTATGACAACATGCCCACTCAAGCAGAACATCTCGTGCAGAGTTTTTTGGCAAAACCTCAAATCAACCAGATGAGTAAGCCCCCCTGCAGCACAGATTTGGTGCCCTGTGACTTGTGGCTTTTCTCAAAACTAAAATCACTTTTGAAAGGGAAGAGATTTCAGACTATGTGATTCAGGAAAATACGACAAGACAGCTCATGGCGATTGGCAGAACTGTGTGAGGTCCCAAGGTGCCTACTTTGAAGGGGACTGAGGTGTCATTGTCCTATGTACAGTGTTTCTTGTATCTTGTATCTTCTTCAATAAATGTCTTTATTTTTCATAGTACATGGCTGTATACCTTCTGGAGAGATGATATATATATATATATATATGGTAGAGGTAAATATACAAATTCAGAAGCCTGTAGTACTGTAATTGGGAGTGTCTACATCATTTTTTATTTTAGTGTACAATTTAAGAGATGAAAGCATAAAAAATAATTATAACTGCAAAACTATGCTCAATGTAAACAAAATACAAAAATACGTAATTTGGGACATTGATGAGATAAAGAGTGGGTGGTTGTAAAGGAGTAGAGTTGTTTTATGCAATTGAATTAAGTTTTTATAGTTCAAAAACAGATTGCTAAATATTATGTAGTCGCAGGGTAAACAGGAAGAAAATACCTGGATATGCATATAAAAAAAATAAGAAAAAAAGCATGTCACTACAAAAAAAACAACAAAACACAAATGAGGACAGAAAGAGAGAAGAGAAACAAGTAAATATAAGACATATCGAAAACAACAAATTGGCATACAGCTAGTGAAATAGAAATGTATTGCATTTAATGCTTATATTAGAAAATATAAGTCTCAAACAATTATCTAAGGTTATATCTTAAGAAATAAAAAGAGAAGTATAAATTAAATCCAGTGTAAGCAGAAAGAAAGAAATAAGGCTAATAGCAGATATCAGTAAAATATAAAATAAAAATAGAGAAAAATCCATAAAACCAAAAGCTGATTCTTTGAAAATATTAGTAAAATCATAAACCACTAGCCAAACTAATTGAAGAAAAAAGGAAAAAATATAAATTATCAATATTAGGAATAAAGAAGACTTATTAATAAAGATCCTGGATAATAAAAGGACAATTAAAGAATATTATAAGTAACTTTATTTTCATAAATTCAAAAGTTACTATGACATGAGCCTGTCTCATGACAAACAACATGGACAAATTCCTTGAGAAACACAACTTCCAAAGTTCACTCAAGTAGAAATACATAACTCTAATAGCCCCATACCTTCCAAGGATACTGAATTCACTGTTTAAAAACTTTCAACTACAGAAACTGAGGCCTAGAAAGTTTCACTGATGAATTCTATGAAACATTGATAAAAAACCATATAAATCAGTCATATACAAACTATTCCAGAATATATAAGCAGTAAGAACATTTCCGACCACATTTTATGAAGCCATTATTACCCTAATATGAAAACCGGATGAAGAAATGACAAGAAAATAAAACTTCAGACAAATAGCCTTCATAAACATAAATATGAGAACCCTCAACAAATATTAGTAAATTAAATCCAGAAAAAATATAATATATCATGACCAAGTGAGGTTTATTATGGGCATGCCAGGTTGGTTCAACATTCTAAAATAAACTAATAAAATTCATAACAGATTAAAGAAAAACCATTATGACCATCTAAACAGATACAGAAAAACCATTTGACAAAATTCAATATCCATTCAGGATACCAACTCTCAACAAAGTAAGAAATAAAGGGAACTTCCTCAACCCAATAAAAAATATTAAGCTCTTCCAGTCAAGATGGAAGTATAGAGAGACATGCTTACCTCCTCACACAACCACAAAAAGAATTACCACTAAATCTCAAAACAAATAACACCCAGAACTGTCAGAAAATCAAACTGTATGGAAGTCCAACAACCAAGGATTTAAAGAAGCCACATTCATCCAGACAGGTGCCTTTCACAGAGAGTCAAAACAGCTCTACCTAACACACAGAAACAAGCACAGGAAGGCTGACAAATTGAGGAGACAAAGAAATATGGCCCAAATGAAAGAACAGTACAAAACCCCAGAAAAAGAACTAAATGAAATGGAGATAGCAAACCTATCAGATGCAGAGTTCAAAACATTGGTGATCGGGATGCTCAAAGGACTCATCAAGTATGGCAAAAACAAAAGAAGAAATGAAAGTTACACCAAGTGAAATAAAAATAAAATCTACTGGGAACTAATAGTAAAGGGAAGGAAGCCAGGATTCATATCAATGATTTGGAACATAAGGAAGAAATAAACATTCAACCAGAATGGAATGAAGAAACATGAATTCAAAAAAAACAAGGATAATATAAGAAGATTCTAGGACATCTCCAAACATGCCAACATTGAATCATAGGGATGCCAGAAGGAGAAGAGGAAGAGCAAGACATTGGAAACTTATTTGCAAAAATAATGAAAGAAAACTTCCCCAATCTGGCAAAGGAAATAGACTTCCAGGAATTCCAGCAAGCTAAGAGAGTCCCAAAGAAGCTAGACCCAAGGAAGCACACACCAAGGCACATCATAATTATATTACCCAAGATTGAAGATTAGGAGAGAATCTTAAAAGCAGCAAAAGAAAAAGGAGAGAGTTAGCTACAAAGACATATACATAAGACTATCAACTGATTTCTCAAAAGAAACTTTGCAGTTAAGAAGGGACTGGCAAGAAGTATTCAAAGTGATGAAAAGCAAGAACCTACAACCTAGATTACACTATCCAGCAAAACTACCATTTAGAATGGAAGGATAGATAAAGTGTTTCCCAGATAAGGTAAAGCTAAAAGAGTTCATCACCACCACCAGGCCATTATTACATGAAGTGTTAAAGGAACTTATTTAAGCAAAAGAAGGTCAAAACTATGAACATTAAAAAGGCAACAAATTCACAACTATCAACAACTGAATCAAAAACAAACAAACAAAGCAAAGAACCAGAACAGGAACAGAATCATAGGTACAGAGATCATTTAGAGGGTTATTAGCTGGGAAGGGAAAGGGGTAGAATGGGGGAAAAGGTACAAGGATTAAAAAGGATAATTGATAGGTACAAAATAGACAGGGAGATGTTAAGAATAGTATAAGGTACAAAATAGACAGGGAAATGTTAAGAATAGTATAAGAAATGAAGAAGCCAAAGAACTTTTATGCACAACACATGGACATGAACTAAGGGTTGCTGGATGGAAGGGGGGTACCAGGAAGAGGAGGGGGCAAAGAGAAAAAAATTGGGACAACTGTAATAACGTAATCAATAAAATATACTTTAAAAAGATATTAAAAAACCTAACATCATAATTAGTGATGAAAGACTGAATGTCTTCCCCCCATTATCAGAAACAAGACAAAGATGTCCTCTCTTACCATTTCTATTCAACATCCTACTAGAGGGCCTAGCCAGTACAGTAGGTGAAGAAAAAGAAGTAAAACCCATTAGAAAGGAAAAAAGAAAACTATATTCATAAATACAACTGTCTACACAGAAAATCCTGAAGAATCTACAAAAGAACTAATAGAACTAATGGATAAGTTTAGCAAGGTCACAGGATGCAAGATCAATATACAAAAATTATATTGCTACATACTAGCACATGAATAATTGGAAGTTGAAAAATTTTGCAAGTATCATGTACAAAGGCACCAAAATCATGAAATATTCATGTGTACATCTAACAAAATATGTAAAAGACCTCTATGTTGAAAACTACAAATACACAAAAAAATTTTTTTTAAAGACTAAGTGGAGAGATACACTGTGTTAATGAACTGGAAAATTCAATTTTGTCAAGATGTTCATTCTCCTCCAACTTGATCTATACATTTACAAAATCCTGTAACCTCAGCAATATTTTTTTTTTTAGAAATTGACAAGCTAATTCTAAAATGTAAAGCAAAGTGATTAAGACTAGCAAAAATAATTTGAAAAAGAACAAATTTGGAGAATTCACACTGACAAGTGTCACACACCCATAAATGAGTGGAATAGAAGAGAGATTCCAGAAATATTCCCTTACATATATAATCAATTGTTTTTCTACCACAGTTCAAAGACAGTTCAATGGAAAAATAATAGTCTTTTCCAAAAAATGACATAAAAACAATTGAATGAACTTTTTCCTGTGCTAAAAGCAACTCAAAATAGATCATAGGCATACATGTAAAATATAAAATAATAAAGCCCCTAGAAGAAAATACAGAAGAAAAATCTTTGTGACCTTGATTTAGACAAAGACCCCAAAGATAGAATGAGGAAAGCAAAATCCATTAAAAAATTTAGAATTGGAATCCATCAAAATTAAAAACTGCTGCTTTTTAAAAGTTATTATCAAGAAAACAAAAATGTTGGGAGAAAATGTTTGCAAAATACATATCTGTTAAAAAAATTTTTGTCCAGAATATATACATAAGGAAACTTCAAAATTCAATAATAAGAAACAAAATCACCCAATTTTCTAAAAATAAGCAAAAGGTTTGAACAGAAAATACACCAAAGAAGATTATATGAATGTCAAATAAACATAGGAAAATATACTCAATATCATTAGTCATTAGTGAAATGCAAATGAAAACCACAATAAGATGCTACTAAATACATATGAGAATCAGTAAAGAATCCACTCTAATAATACCAGGATGCATAGCAACTGACATTCTCATACATTGCAAATGAGAATGCAAATGGCAGAACCACTTTGGAAAATTGTCCTCTAGTGTCTTGCAAAGACAAACATATACTTACCATATGCCTAGCAATTCCACTCCTAGGTATTTATCCAAAAGAAATAAAAACAAATGTTCATTTAAAAAAATGTGTACACATGGGAGAGGCTGACTTAAGGGGAAACTGAGACTCAGAGCTGACTGTGGGCTACAGTGGGGGCGCCACAGTAGGAGACACTCCCAGTCTCACAGTTTGTTGATAAATGTGCTAGAGACAAGCCGCACTGTTCCCTCTCTGACTCTTCCCACACAGGCAGCGCTGCAGCACAGCAAGGAGGGTTGCCCTGCCTGGATGAATACCTAAGGCCCCTCCCCCTTACAACCTATCAGCTGCACCAAGACGAAGAAATATGGCCCAAATGAAAGAACAGAGCAAAACTCCAGAAAGAGAACTAAGTGCTGAGGAGATCACCAACCTATCTGATGGAGAATTTAAAGCCCTGGTAATGAAAATGCTCACAGACCTCATTGAGCTTGGTCGATAAATGAAAAAACAAAGGAATGATACCCAAAGTGACATAAAGCAAAATATTCAGAGAACCAACAGTGACCAGAAGGAAACCAGGACTCAAAGCAATGATTTGGAACAAAAGGAAGAAATAAAAATCCAATTGGAACACAATGAAGAAACAATAATTTTAAAAAAATGAAGAGACACTTAGGAACCTCTGGGACAACCTGAAACATTCCAATATCTGAATCATAGGGGTGCCAGAAGGAGAAGAACAACAGCAAGAAATTGAAAACTTATTTGAACAAATAACGAAGGAAAATTTCCCCAATCAGGTGAAGGAAATAGACTTCCAGGAAGCCCAAGAACCCCAGAGATTCCCAAAGAAGTTGGACCCAAAGAGGAACTCAACAAGGCACATAATCATTAAGTTACCCAAGATTAAAGACAAAGAGAAAATCACAAAAGAAGCAAGGGGAAAGGAGAGAGTTACCTACAAAGTAGAGTGCTCATAAGACTATCAGCTAATTTCTCAAAAGAGACCTTATAAGCAAGAAGGGGCTGGAATGAAGTATTCCAAGTCATGAAAGTCAAGGACCTACATCCAAGATTGCTCTATCCAGCAAAGCTGTCATTTAAAATGGAAGGGCAGATAAAGTGCTTCCCAGATAAGGTCAAGTTAAAGGAGTTCATCATCACCAAGCCCTTATTATATGAAATGTTAAAGGGGCTTATCTACAAAAAGAAGATTAAAAATATGAACAGTAAAATGACAAATTCACAGCTATCAACAAATGAACCTCAAAGAAAAGAAAAACAATGGAAACAAAAACTAAGCAAACAACCAGAACAGGAACAGAATCAGAGAAATGGATATCACATGGAGGGATTTCAGCAGGGAGGGGGAAGGGAGGAATGGGGGGAAAGGTACAGGGAAGGAACAGCATAATTAGTAGGCATAAAATAGACAAGGAGAGATAAAAATGGTATAGGAAACAGAGAACTCAAAGAACTTATATGTACAACCCATGGACATGAACTAAGGGGGGGATGCTGGAGGGTTGGCAGGGCAGGGTGGAGGCAGGTAAAGGGGGGAAAACTGGGAAAACTGTAATAGCATAATCAATAAAAAATACTTTAAAAACATATACACAAATGTTTATACTAGCTTTATTCAAAATTGCTAAAAATTGGGTTGTTCCAATTTGTTCTTCAACTAGTGAATGGATAGACAAACTGTGGAATACTACTCATCAATAAAAAGAAAGAAATTACTGATAACCACAACAATATATATGAACCTAAAATTCATTTTACTCTGTGAAAAAAAGCCAAATTCAAAGACAACACATAGTATGATTCCATTTTGCATACTGTATTTTGCCATGTATAATATGCACATTTTAGCCCAAATTTTTGAGGGAAAAACAAGGATGTGCATTATATATGGGTATAATGATTACATACCATGGGTATAATGTGCACAAAAACATGGGTGCACATTATACACAGCAAAATACAGTAACATTATGAAAAAGGAAAAACTACAGAGACAAAAAACAGACTGGGGATAGCCAGGGCCTGGGGAAGTGAGAAAGGACATTAACTGCAAAGGGGACTGAGGGCACAAGGGGAGGCCAGGGGAGGTGGAATGGGTGTGTTGTAAAGCTTGAAGGTGATGGTGGCTCCAGGGTTGTGTGCATTTGTAAAAACGTACAACCAAACACTAAAATGGGTGAATTTTATTATATGTAAACTATACCTTAACAAATCTGATTTATAATTTGTTTAAAAAGTACATGGAACAGCAAAAATGAAATTCAAGGGGTTTTTTTATGCCTAGAATTATATTTTTAAAAAGTTATGTTAAAGGCAAATGTAGAAAGGTTGACAAGTCTTTAAGATGTTCATGTAGTCTTTTTTTTCACATTCTTTTGAAATTCAAGTTTTAATGAGCACCTCTATATATCCTCAGGGCTGGCATCCCACACTCTCTTTGCCACTTGAACATCCCTCACCTCCACCTGCACCCCCATTCTACCAAAAAAGGATTACTCTGAGCCTTAGTGAACCAAGATGAAAGTCTACTAAACTCTCATCCTTTAAACAAATGTGTGAATTTTTAAGTGGTGTTAGTATTTATGAACGTTGCTTCTTGTAATTACTGACAAAGTCTGAAAGTCCTTATCAAAATGACTAGCATTTTCTAAATTTTAAAGGTAAAGTGTAGATGTAAATTCTGGTATCATTGGATAATATAATTTGTACTTCTAGATTTCAGCTGTTGTCCTGATTTTGTGTAACGAAATACCACTTAAACTCCATAATGCTATAAAACATTCCCATGGCTCCTACCAGCTATTGCAGTCTCAAGTCTTAAATTCCAAAGATTAGATAAAGCCTCTGTACCAAAGCTAATGAGGGTTAACACTCTTTAAGCGTCAATGCTTTAGGCAGGCTTTTTAGAATAACCTTATTTTTCCAGAGTAGTAGCTTTTCTTGTCTGGCAAGATTTGATCTCAACATTGCACTAAGTTCTAGCAATTCAGGTTTCATTCTTGCACACTCCCACACTTCAGCGGAGTACTAGGAAACTCTAACCCATGCTCCTGCCCACTGGGGTTTGGGTAGAAGACAAATGCATCATGGAGGCTGACACTCACATTTCTGGGACCTTCACCCTCGGGGATGCGGTAACATGTACAATTGGACTGTTTGTCGTTGAAAAGCAGTGGCAGCAATGTGGTTCTGTTCATTTGTTCACTCACAAGATCTGCCTCCTGCTTTTGAACAATCCCTAAAGTAATGACAATTTATTTTTGTAAGAAAAATGTCTCCAAATAGCCAAGATTCATTTTTCTACAATGAGAATTTTTCCTTTTATAAATCATGAAAAGGAGTTCTAAGAGTTGATAAGGGGTTACAACTAGCAAGGAGTCTCTGGGCACTAAGATGAGGAACCTTTGCAAGGCTTGGTGAGGAGTAGATGCCTGACAGGTGACTGTGGTCTTTTGGCCCTTCAATCTTAATATCATTCTTAGGTTAAACATCACGTGATAAACATAACAATTGTTTTCAGTCCAAAAATTATACTTCTTCTATCTGACAGGGTCCTGAGCAAATCATGCTATAAGAAATATTCTAAGTTTTAAATAAAAACCTTGATACAAAATTCTACTCAAACAGGATAATTTCAAGTATGTCAGAGAAAGAGAGAAAATAAACAGGACAAATGGAAAGAAGTACAAACACAAAAATATTAAAACATTTTTGGAATAATGGACCTAAGCAGTATCTTCCTAAACTTTACTTTTCTTTATATATATCTGAGGTATACTTTATTGGTTTTCTTTCTTTAAAATATATTTTTAACATTCTTGAATTATTAGTTCCTAATATAATTTAACAAACACATGGTATAACATTAGGCAGGCTTTGATTTGGAGGAATTTATATGCTTGTTTGGTAAACAAGGTGAAAGTCATATGCATTACTAGCAAAATTTGGGAAATCAAATTTGCTGCATGTCATATATCATGAAATGTGTAAACATTCTCAAGAAAATCAGTCAAGGCAACAAAAATGAAATTTCGATTTTTTTTCTTACTCATTTTTCTTTCCTTCCTTATTTTTCTTTCCTTCCTTCTGGAGGATTCTAATCAGGATACTGAATAAAACCTGAACTCCTCAATTCTTTAACAGAACACTTAAATAATGCTGCTGTGTGCCAGGCACTTCATATGTATTAACTTGTCTCCTCTCCAGAGCCCTCCAGGTTGGCACTTTGCATTCCTGAGTTGGCCCAAATTTTTGAGGGAAAAACAAGGATGTGCATTATATATGGGTATAATGATTACATACCATGGGTATAATGTGCACAAAAACATGGGTGCACATTATACACAGCAAACCACCAGCTTCCCCTACCTCTCCAACAGCCACTCTGCTCGCGTTCTGTGTACCACACTCACAGGCACCTCTTCTGAGACACCATCCCAACTCTGCCCTTGCCTCAATCCCCCAAATCCACTTGTCAAAGGCCCAGATCAGCTCCAACCCACCATCATTAACCCTCTCCATCCTCCTGGTCCCAACTGTCCCTCCCCATTATGCTTTGTGGTAGTAGAAGTACAAACCATTTCTTTTACAAAGATAAAAATATAATTTCAATTTTTTAAAACCATTTGTGAAGAACATAATCTCTTATAGGAATTAGACATCATATTTCTCTAGGCTTCTCTGCCCACACTGCCTGACTCAGAGCACAAGAGAAGCTGCTCAACAGGTAACTGTCATATATTAGTAAATACACCCATTCAATCTATAAAGGAAAGACTAGCCTTACTTCTGTGCCTGGTAGATATCAGAGTCTTCGGATATCTACCACACACAGAATAGCATATGTTATCCCGTATCATTTGCTTATTGCCAAAATTGTCCACAAATGGCTACATGATAATTTATTTTATAAATTTATTAAGCATTTTCTATGTCCTGTATTATATGTATTATAAGTCAGAATATTCTCCCCAAATTATTCCATAAAAGAAGGACTAACTTTATATTCAAGACATTTTAAAGTTACATTGTAGACGGGTCTCCATTTTTTGAAAGATAATAGACTGTTTGGGGAAGGAGCATTAGCTGAAACTTGTTCAATATGCTAGTGTAGAGACCATCTGATAGAATCTGTTTTTTAAAGTGTATCCAGGGAAAAAGAAATTTAACTTCAGCATATTAATGATTCCTGGGGACAATTGCTAGGGCTGCAAAATTTGTAAGTTTTACAAAGACTTAAAAAAAAAGTAACAGCAAGTTGTTACATTGTGGAACCACAAACCACATGCATACCACTGTAGACAGAAAAAACACCTACAGGTCTGAGAATTCATAGTTGAAGCTGAAGATAAAACTTCCGGTGCCATCATCATATATGGATTTCTTAAAACTCTGAGCAGCAAACATCTCAGAGGAAAGCAAAAATGTTCTCTGGAAAACTCTGCTTAGAAAACACTCAGAAAGTCAACTCTAATGAGTACAAAAAGTGGAATCGGAGTGCTTGTCCTGTTAAGAGTTTGAACAAAAGTAAGTGTTTGCAGGAAATGTGAAATTAGCAGTACTACCATAATAGGTCATATGTTCATATTTCAGATCCCATTCTATAGATTAATTATAATATTTCATTTCCATCATGTAACTATTGCATAGTAAAAGGGCCCGAAAAAGCATTGTTTTAATCTTCCCATTAGAAAAACAAAGCCTTGCCTTACACAGACAGCTCCTTCACGGCCACCCAGTGCATAAGGTAGGATGCCATTTTCACAGGTGAGGAAGTAGGCCTAGACGCTAAGAAACTTGCCAGTACAAAGTTGCAAAACTGCTCAATACAAAGTCGCCTGACTTAAAGTGTGTGCTCTCAACCACCTCCACCACACAGGAGAAATTTTAGAGTCACAGAGTCAAGAGCCTAGATTTCCTGTATTTGACCTGAATCTCAGGTCAGCAGCTGACAATAAAACATGTGTGCTCAACCTTTCGGGTTTGTTCCCAAATTCTTAGTTATGCTATACACCTAAAACTGATACACCTAAAATAATATTGAATATAAACTGTAACTGTAATTTTTTTTATTTTTAAAAAAGAATATAAACTTTCGGTCAGAAGATAAAAGTGTTAGCTGTCCAGAAAATCTATTTTTGCTCAAAATCCTAACACCTCTGGAAGGTAACATTGTCCCAGTAGTTTAAAGAGAACCCACAAAGGATAATGATTCCTGTCACATAAATCATAATTCTGACATTCGAAGTACAAGAGGTCTACATTTTTAACTGCTTTTTATCTTCTTCCCCTGTTCTTCCAACAAGGTAGAAACACTGTGCCTCCCAGCTCTCACCAACCGAGCGCGCCAACCGAGTGCAGGTCCTTAACTCACCTGAATGTGCATGGCGCCCTCTATTGCTTCTTGAATATTCGAGCAGCCACTGATGAGTGACAACTGCTGTTCTGCACTCAGAGAGCCTTTCAGAGAACCTGACTGCTCCAGCAACTTCATGTTTTTTCTGTAAGGAAGGAAAGGGTGATCACTGTGAATTTTCAAAAACAAATTTTAAAACAAAAAAGGTCAACTTCCCTCATCAGTAGCGAAATAGCAATAAAAACCACAAGGATGACTACTATGAAAAGAACAGAAAATAAACCAGGTGTTAGTGAGGACATGGAGAAACTGGAACCCTGTGCACTGTTGGTAGGAATGTAAAACTTGTGGCAAACAGTTTGGTGGTTACTCCAAAAGGAAAGAATCCACACTGGCCAGGTAGCTCAGTTGGTTAGAGAGTTGTCCCATACACCAAGGTTGCGGGTTTGATTCCTGTTCACGGCACACACAAGAATCAACCAGTAAGTGCATAAATAAGTGAAACAACAAATCTCTCTCCCTCCCCCCAAAAAAATCAATAAACAAACATTTATTTAAAAAGGGAGGAAATCCTGCCACATGCTATAATAAGGATGAACCTTGAGGACATTATGCTAAGTGAAATAAGCCAGTCACAAAAGGACAAATAGTGTATGATTCCATTTATATGAGGTCCCCAGAGTAGTCATATTCATAGAGACACAAAGTAGAAGGGTGGCTGCCAGGGCTACTTAATGGGTTGAGTTTCAGTTTGGCAAGATATAAAGAGTTACAGAGATGGATAGTTGCACAACAACGTGAATGTATTTAATATCACTGAACTGTACACTTAAAAGTTTAAAAGTTATTATGAAAGTAAAATTTGTGCATTTTACAATTAAAAATATTTAAAATTTCAAAAAGGATGAAACAAGGGAGGTGAAATTGGAAAGCATGAGTTTTTCATAATAATCTTCAGTCAGTCCCTGGGAATAAGGATTGAAGAAAGGAACCAGCTTCCTGTGTGACCTGTGAGTCACACAGGGCTCGTGGTCAGAGGGCCCCATGCTGGGTGCAATGCTCTACTGTCACAATCCTAAAATTCTTATAAGTGTTGAGCCAAAGGCCCCTCATTTGCGTTTGCACTTGCCTCACAAATTATTAGTCAGTCCTGCTGAAAATTCATGACAGATTAAATAAACAAGGCAGAGTGCATACACACATACACACACTCACACAGTTGCCTAAGAAGCAACATTCATGCTTTGCAGAAACTTCTGTGGATTTTTTCACCAGTGAGTCAAATAATTTTTTTAAACACTTTATTTATTTATTTTTAGAGAGAGAGGAAGGGAAGGAGAAAGAGAGAGAAACATCAGTGTATGGTTGCCTCTCTCATGCCCCCTACTGGGAATCTGGCCTGCAACTCAGGCATGTGCCCTGACTGGGAATCAAATTGGCGACCCTTTGGTTCACAGACCCGTGCTCAATTCACTGAGCTACACCAGCCAGGGCATGAGCCAAATAATTTTTACATGATTTCATGTCATGGTTTTTATCTTGAAGCTGTCAAAGTCCTTCAGCCCAAGAACACATCATTTCATCTCCTGAATTATTAATACTTGGTCTCTCAAAAGTGTTGCTATTTTTCAGTTGTGGCTTCTGAGCCAGTTCATCAAGAAGCTTATATTAGTTGTATAGAGTATTGTACAGTTAGTGACAGATTCAAAATTTAAGATTTATAAGTTTGAGGGAGTGAAGGGGGTCTAATGTATGGTGATGGAAAATGGCTTGACTTTGGGTGGTAGACATACAATACAATATGCACTTCTTATATCGTAGAAATATACACCTGAAACCTATATGATCCTATTAACTGATGCCACCCCAATAAATTTAATTTTAAAAAGATTTATAAGTTTAATAGCTAAAATAAAGAAAGAACTGATTTGAGGGCCAGCAAATAAATATTTTATACACCACCAAGGGAAATGCAGCAAAAAGGGTCACAAGAAAAGGTTAGCCCACTAAGATAAAAAGGGGAAAAGGCAAAGGTTTCTGAGTCTGAGGGTTTCTGGGACCACACATCAGTGACATCCAGCAAATCTCCTGGAACACAGCCGCATTCTTGATTCGAATTAGCACAGTGAGGAGAGCTCCATATAATTCAAAGATCATTTTTCAATTTCACAACTTTGATCTATCTTTCAAAAATTTTTGCAGTTATACAACCCTATAAATATACTAAAAACCATTTAATTGCACACTTTAAAAAAGTTGATTGCATAGCATATAAATGATATCTCAATAAAGCTGTTGCATTTGTTTCCCATTGCTCCTATAACAAATTACCACAAACTTATTGGCTTATACAACATACACTTACCATCTTACAGTCTGGAGGACAGAAATCTCAGGTAGACCAACATCAAAGTGTTGGTGGGACTTTGTTCCTCTGGGAGGCTCTGGAGGCAGGTCTGCTCCATGTCTTTTCTAGATCCTAGAAGCCACCAGCTTTGTGTGGCTTCACCATGGCCCTCTTCCACCTTCACTCCGACCTCTGACTCTATCATCAGACTTTCTTCTTTGAGTCCCTCATTCTTTCCTGCATAAGGACCCTTGTGATCACACTGGGCCTCCCAGTTCACCTCCGCATTTTCATGTTCTTAACTTTATCATATCTGCAAAACCTCCAGGATTAGGACCTAGACATCTTTGGGGAGCCATTACTCTGCCTACCGCACCTGTTTTTTAAAAGTGTAGGACAAATAGAATATGGAATGTATACAAACTTCCTGTACATTTACTGTTCAAAATTATGCTTAGGGGATCTGTCTATTCTGATTGGCTCTGTGCTGGGCGGGTTTTACTCCACCATGTTCTGAATTCCAATGGCTATTGAGAAGTCTGTTGTCAATCTGTCATTCCTTTGTAGGCAGTCTGTCTTTTTCTCTCTCTGGCTGCTTTTCAGACTTTTCAAGTATTTCCTGGTGTTTTGTAGTTTCACTATGGTTCTTCTAGGGACAGATACCCTTTGTATTTATACTGCTAGGGACACTTGGTTCTTCCAAAGTCAGGATCCACATCTATAGCTGACATGAATTCTCAATCATTATATTTTCATAAACTGCCTCTTTCCATAGTCTCTCTAAATCTTTCAGACCTTTAACGAACTACTTCTTCACATTTTCCATTGCTTGAACTTCCAAATTCCATGCTAAATACCGTATTTTGCCATGTATAATGCGCACCCACATTTTTGTGCACGTTCTACATGGGATTATTGGGCTCGTGGTATGTGATCATTATACCCATGTATAATACACATCCTTATTTTTCCCTCAAAAATTTGGGTAAAAGAAGTGCACGTTGTACACAGTAAAACAGAGTAGTATCTTCAGATCCAACTTTAGGTCAGTTCATTCTGCTCATAATACCTGGTCTCTCATGTATTTTGTGATTTTCAGTTGTGAGCTGGGTTCTATTTGTGGAAATTCTTTGAGTCAGGATCTTAAGGTACATTATTCTAGAGACAATATGCATTTTTCTTCTAGCAGGCAATTGGAGACACTAATTACCAAGGGACCAATCTGAATTTCTTGGCTTGGAGTTTTTAAGACCACACAGGTAGTGGTTTATGGTTATAAACTATCAGAAAAACTCTTTCTACCCTCCACCCAGAGTCAGGTCAGGATAGATGAGCCTCTGCCTATGAGTGAGTTATTTTCTTCTAGTTCTCCATTTCACCAACAATGTAGCCCTTTGAATACTAACTTCATTTGGGCCCTCCAATTTGATCCTCCATCACCTACAGACTAAGGACTTTGGTTAGAACCAAAGATCTAGATTAGCAAGACAGGCAAATGCTCTAAGAGTAGTTGTAGTTTTCACACATCCTTTGTGATTCCTGCTCTCAGATTGGTCTCTGAGAATTTGTTACTTTCTTACCTGTTCAGCTAGTACTATAAAGAAACTATAAACTATGTACATCTACTCCTTAGTTTTAAGTATTTCAAGTTAAAAGGATTTTTAGGATACTTGCTTTGCCATATTGCCGGAAACTAAGCTCTAGAGTATTTCTTTAAAGTCTAACATTCCTAGATACTTGTTATATCTTATATTTTATGAGATAAGGCAAATTATTTACTGTCTTCATTTTTGTAATGATGATGTTATTCAATGTGAATGAGCTCTACTATTCAAATAAATTTATAATACAATTATGAAGTGATTCCATTATGCTTCTCGCTCTCATGTACAGAAAAAAAATTACTGATGTTACGGTTATTACTGCAAAGGTCTACCCTTTTGCTTCCCAGTTTTGCCCATTTGAAAAAAAGATATATAAATAATACCCGAATCCAATAAACTTAGCCTTTAAAACAAGCACACATAATTCAATGAATGCATCAAAACACAAAGACTGTTTTTCTTTTTTTCTTCAGTCTAGCTTGTTCATTTTGGTGACACAGAAAGCAAGGCCTACAGCCAAGATGGAGGCATCGCTAGATACACTTTGCCTCCTCGCACAACCAAAAGAAAGACACCAACAAATTTAAAAATAAGAAATAACTGTAAGTGCCAGAAAATCAAACTGTATGAAAGCCTGACAATGAACAGTTACAGAAGAAACATTCATCCAGACTGGTATGAGGGGCAGAGATGGGCAGCCAGGGTGGAGAGGACTCGGACTTGCGGCAAGGCAGCGGCTGGAAGACTGGGCAGTCCCACATCTGCATGTGAGTAAACTGGGAGGAACAACTGGGGAGTGAGACAGACCATGGGGCCCAGGGTTGCAGTATGGGGAAATAAAACCTCAAAACCTCTAACTGAAAACACCTGTGGGGGTTGCAGCAGCGGAAGAAATTCCCAATCTCACAGTAGAGTTCGTTGGAGAGACACACAGGGTTCTAGAATGTTCCACCTGGGACTCAGCACCAGAAAGGCCCAATTTGTTTGTGGGTAGTGAGGAAAGTGATGGAAAGCTGGCCCAGAGCTAAGCAAATGGCATTGTTCCCTCTTGGACCCCTCCCCCACATACAGTGTCACAACATAGCTACATGGGCTGCCCTGCCCTGGCGAATATCTAAGGCTCTGCCCCTTAAAACATAACAGGGACACGGAGACAAAAACATATAGCCCAAATGAAACACCAGATTAAAACTCCAAAAATAGAACTAAGCAATGAAGAGATGCAGAGTTCAAAACACTGGTAATCAGGACGCTCACTGAAATGGTTGAGTATGGTCACAAAATAGAGGAAAAAGTGAAGGCTATGCAAAGTGAAATAAAGGAAAATGTACAGGGAATCAAAAGGGAAGGGAAGGAAACTAGGATTCAAATCAACAGTTTGGACTAGAAAGAAGAAATAAACATTCAATCAGAACAAAATGAAGAAACAAGAATTCAAAAAAATGAGGAGAGCCTTAGGAACCTCCAGGACAACTTTAAACTTTCCAACATCTGAATCATTGGGGTGCCAGAAGGAGAAGAGGAAGAGCAAGAAATTGAAAACTTACTTGAAAAAATAATGAAGGAAAAATTCCCCCAGTCTGGTGAAGGAAATAGACTCCCAGGAAGCCCAGGAAGCCCAGAAAGTCCCAAAGAAGTTGGACCCAAGGAAGCACACACCAAGGAACATCAGAATTACATTACCCAAGATTAAAGATAGGAAGAGAACCTTAAAAGCAGCAAGAGGAAAGGAGACAATTACCTACAAAGGAGTTCCTTTTCAAAAGAAATCTTACAGGCAAAAAGGGGCTGGAAAGAAGTATTTGAAGTCATGAAAGGCAAGGACCTACATCCAAGATTGCTCTATCCAGCAAAACTATCATTTAGAATGGAAGGGCAGACAAAGTGCTTCTCAGATAAGGTCAAGTTAAAGGAGTTCATCATCACCAAGCCCTTATTACCCATATTTTTCAGACCATAAGACACACCTAGGTTTTAGAGGAGGAAAATAGGAAAAAATTGTTTGAAGCAAAAAATGAGGTAAAATATTTAATAACATAAATAACATAATATTTCAACAATGTAAATGTAAACAGAACTCAACAGCTGCATTAACAACCATTATTCCTCCCAAATTGAGGGGGGAGCATATTATAGTCCCAAAATACGGTATACAAAATGTCAAAGGGACTTACTTATCTAAGAAAAAGATGGTCAAAAATATGAACATAAAAATGACAACAAACTCACAACTATCAACAACTGAACCTAAACAAAAACAAAAACAAACTAAGTAAACAATAGAATAGGAAAAGAATCACAGAAATGGATATCGCATGGAGGGGGCGGGGGAGGATGGAGGAAAAGGTAGAAAAAATAAGAAGCATAAAGGGTAGGTACAAAATAGACAGGGGGAGGTTAAGAATAGTATGTGAAATGGAGAAGCCAAAGAACTTATATATATGACCTATGGACATGCTGGTAGGGGTGGGGGTGGGGGTGCAGTGTGGAGGGGAATAAAGGGGAGAAAAAAATGGGGCAAGTGTAATAGTATAATTAATAAAATATATTTAAAAGAAAAAAGAAAGCAAGGCCCAAACTGGTTCCAGACTTGCCCATGGATATCAGGCTATGGGAAGCAATGGATGGAAACCATCCATTGGTTGGTTGGTTGGTTGGTTGGTTGGTTGGTTGGTTTCCATCCAATGGACAGGATGGAAACCATCTTCAGACTCGTTTGCTCAAACACACTAATTGGAATCGCTTCATCTTTCTGACTGTTCCTCTAAATGTTCCTGTGAAACCATGATGGCTCTCTCATTTAAAAAGGAAAATCCTGTCTAGTGGAATTTATTTATGATACTACTTGGCACAATTTATTGCCTTAAAATCTGAAGATTCAAGGTACTCAATACACTGAAGAGAACAGAAAAAGAGGAACTATGTGCACCATCCCCCTCACAAATGCTGCTCACACCTGAGTCCCCGCCTGCTGAGCTTGAACTCAGACTGCAAGGCTCGTGTGTTCCCTTCAGGGAGCCCCAGTGTACCTAGCAAACCTGCCATCTCCTTTCATGATTTCATTACCAACAGGCTGGATCCCATGTGAGCCAATACTGTGACCTTCCCGAATGGACTGAGATGGGCAGCTGAACCAAAGACTACTGTGCACAGGCGGACCTGCAGCCTGGCTCCAGAGGGCAGCCCAGTGCAGCCTGCGCCAGTGGCACATGGGCAACCCATCAGCTCATCCCTCTTGGACAGTTTGAAATAAGGACCGAGAAAGTGGAGGACTGGTGAGGGGCAGGCCAAGCAACAGATGGACAGCCAATGGCAAGTCACCACAATGGTGCACCTTAGAAAGGCAGGTCCTGCTATGAAAAAAGTTCCCCACCCCCTAGAATTGCTGCAAGTTACCAGAGCTGCTGTCTGACCATCAGAGGCTCAGATATCCCCCAAACAATGTCCCATTTCTGTGACAGTGATGGCTTCCTGTATTCCTTACTCCCTCACAATCTCACAATTGATCCTCATCAACAGACGTAATCTGAGTACTTCAGCCGTGACAACCTGAATGGGCCTAGCATCTACTTTGCTTGGATATTCAATGGGCCTGTGGGCTGAAGGAAATGACAGCACATCTAAACTGCTCAGTTTCAAACTACATGATTTATATAAATTAGGCCTGCAGCAACGACTACGCCTAGGAATCAATGGCTGTGGTAAAGTTAACTACGTTGCCCATAAATGGAACCAGAATACAAGTGTTCCTACCTCTGTCGAACTGTTTCACAGCCATCAAACATAAAAAAAAATCACTTCAACTCAATTGAGAAACAAACAAATTTAACAGAGTACCTTGTTCCTTTTCTAGGACTATTTTCTTTTCAAAATTTATGTTGAGAAATAAAAAAAAAAAAACAGAGAGAAAATAATAAACATCCCCATATGTCTACCAACAAAAATTAACAACAACTAATCCTGACATATTCGTTTCTGGTCATTTGCTAAATTTAAAATTTTTAAAAAGTTCCTTTAGCCTCCAACCTTACAAAACTGTTTTCTGCTGAACTCAGATAGAGTTTTTAATGCCAAAGCCCAATAACATTATGACTAATCATTTTGCGCTGAGGAGCTCATGTGCTCAAAGGCACCTTTTTTAAACTTCGGCAGGCCAAAGCAAACTCTTGGACTTTCTTCCAAATGTCCTGAGTTGGATGAGACCAAATCAATGGGAGTACAAGGGAGCCTCTTGTTCCTTCGATGACCTACTGTTTTTAGACCTTCCCTGAGGCATCCCTATGCTGCAGGGAAGAAGGAGGCCATCTGGGGACAGAAAGCCAGCGCTGAAACAGCCACAACCAACCGCCTTGTGCAAATTGGACTCAAATAAAGAATCTACCTAAGAGATTTGGCCTCAAGGCCCTTTTCTCCCTGGACAGGACATAGGCAGAGGAGAAAGTTGTGGTACTCATTACCCCAAGGGGCAGTTACACACCAGAACCTATAAGCAGTATTCTGAGGGAAACCCAGATTAAAGGCTGGGAGGAATTTTCGGACACACTTAAACCCCTCATGTTCCCTTCAAGTTCCACAAAGCCACCTGCCAAAATCAAACCCAGCCATCTGGCAATGTTTTATCCCAGTTAGACTAGTTACATTATTTTTCATGGAGTATTTTGGAAGAACTTCTGCCTCAAGCTTTGCAGAAGACATAAGTAGAAGCTAGGAAAATGATATGACTACCAACTGGCTCTTCAGCAGACTCTCCTACACCACAATGTTCAGCCCTACACTATTAATAGTAAAGAACCTTCTAGTTCAAAGTGCATTAGTAAGTGGCTGTCACACACCAGTGCTACCTCTAGAGGTCAGCCTAGGACAAGGACTCAAAAATAGTGCTTGCGTCCTTCAGCAAAGTTCAATTTTCACTTAAAATTAGAGAAAAGGAAATCTTAATGATCAGTGTTGGGTAGGATATGGGTAATTTTTTAGATTTCTATTTTTGAAGTTTTATTTTAAAAGAGCATTATTCATTAAGTTAAGAAAAGGCGATGGAGAAAGTGGAACCCTTGTACACTATTGGTAGAATTATAAAATTAGAAGCTGCTGTGGAAAATGGTATGGTACTTCCTCAAAAAACTGGAAATGGAATTACCATATCATCCAGAAATCCCACTTTTGGGTATATATCTTAAAAAAATGAAAGCAGGACCTTGAAGAGATATTTGTGCACCCATGTTCGTAGGGCCATTGCTCACAGTAAGTAGCCAAGCAACCTGAACACCCATCAGTGGATTCATGGACAAACAAAACGTGGTACACACACACACAATGGAACACTCTTCAGCCCTGAACGGCAATCCTGACACATGCTACTACATGAACGAGCCTTAACAACATTATGCTGAGTGAAATAAGCCAGTCCCATGAAAAGACAAATACTGCGTGATGCCACCTCCAGGAGGTTCCTAGAGCAGTCGGATTCACAGAGAGAATGGGCAGAATGGAGGTTGCCAGTGGCTGGGGAGGGGAAGTGAGGAGTTGCTGTGTAATGGGTGTGGAGTTTTAGTTAGGGGAGGTTAAAAGTTCTGGAGATGATGGTGGTGAGGGGTGCACAACAGTGTGAATGTACTTAATGCCACTGAACTGTACACTCAAAAGTGATAAGGAAGGTAAATTTTATGTCATGTGTTTTTTTAACCACCATTAAAAATTTTTCAGATAAAGATAATATTTTTCTTTACTAAAGGAGTACCTGGCATTTAACTGGCACTAACTGTTGTTTAAACTTGAATCTTCTAGAAGGTAAAAGAGGGTAGAAGTCAAGCAAGGACAAAACTCCATATGAACTACAATTTAGAAATAAACTGATTTACGGGCCAGCTTGTAGATTTTGTAAAAAATCTTTTTAGCTAGAGTTGTTCCAATTGATTCATGCAACAATCTAGGCCTTGGAATTTGTTTCAATTATTATTTGTTATGGTGGATAACAAACAGTATTTATCTCTGCTCCCTCCAGAAACCTCAATACAACCAAGAATAAAGGAATCATCCTAACTAGACTTATTCTGGTGATCATTTCACAATATATGCAAATATGAAATTACATTGTACATTGGAAAATAATATGCTATATGTCTGTTATACCTCCATAAAAATTTTTAAAGTAAAAATATAGGGCCACAGCTTACAGATCTCAATATACACATTGAACAAAAGATCAATTTTTTGGAAGATGGGAAATAATGTAAGAGAGGTAAAGTGAATGACTGGTGGAGTGGACAAAGCTGATATTCATGTAAGGGAAAAAGAAAACACCAGTGAAAAGGAAGTCAAAATGCCTCCCAAAGGATATGCAAAAGGTCAGGGTCTGCAGACACCAGGGGTGACACAGCACAAGTGAGGAGCCTGCAGCTCATGAGCCCCTCCCCTCCCCACTCCTGCAGAAACTCAACTAGAACACACCAGACATGAGAGGGCAGGTCTGACATGCTGCACAAACAGGGAGTTGAGATCAGGTAATACAATGAATGGTGAGAAACCCCCACAAATATACACACCTTCTCCAGACACTTTCCTTAGATAAGCAATAAAAATGCTGAGTGGAAAGTAGCAGGTCCTCTTCGGGAGACATTGTGTGATAAGGAGAAGAGACACACAGGTACTGCTACCTAGAGATCTCATTGAGAAAGCTGGACCCCTACCAATTACTCTGAAAAGATGCCCAGGGGCTGTTAGTCAAATCCACAGACACAAATCTCAGACTTGGTTAGTGCCTCTTTCTTAAGCACAATATACCACTACCCATCACTAGACAGCCTCTAACATTAAAGGTACTGGCCAAAACAAAACAAAATTCAGTATAGAACTATGAGGAAACCATAGCAATACAAGGAATGAAAGAGTTAAAAAAAAAAACAACTATAATATCCTCAGAAAGACTGGAGAAGATATTACATCCAGTACTCAGCAATAACATAGAGTAAGAAACTGCAAGAAAAAGAAAGAAACTGCAAATAAAATACATGGTAGTTCAAATGGAAACCTTAATGAAAGGGGTCAATGTGTGGAAATCTCTGAGGAAGAAGAACAAAAAGACACAGATGACCAAGAGAAAAGACAGAAAATCGAAGGACTTTTCTATGTGGTCCAACATCTGACTATAGCGGCAGTTTTTGAAAGAGTTATGCTTAGGAAGAAAAATAAGTAACTGAAATGAAGCCACCATTTGAACTCTCCTGATGACAGCCAAGTGACAGCATGATCTGTGAACAAACAGATAAGCCCGGTTGAATGACCCAGCTGCACCCTTGGCCCAGGAGAGAACAGGAAAAAAAAGGGGGTGGGCAGTTAAAGAGGAACTTAATCAAAGAAACAATACAAAAATATGCATATATCCCAAACAGAAGGATATGTTTCAGACCAAGTATGCATTCTACGTGTAGGGAGATATGGGACAGGAGACCATAGGTCTGGCTTATAAACTTGGTAGTAACAGTTGTCTTTATTACGTATTTCTTTAATAAGAATGTTTTTAGATCTAACAATCTAGGCCTTTGGCTATTTTAGAGACATTAATGTGCTATGTGTGATTTTGTGACCTCCTTTCTTCCAGTCCCTGGTAAAGCGGTGCTCTACAATACACCTCTAGTTACTTCCCCCTTTAGCAGAAACCAACGAGGAGAAACTGGTTTCATCCAGGTGGGGTGACTGTGCGTTACCTGCCTGGACAGGATGCTGCTGCTGTTCCCAGCCCCCTGACCTGGCTCTGTCGATGAAACAGAGGTCCAACCAGATTCATCTGAGTGCCCCAGGGCACCAACCACACAGGATTCAGTTCATGCTCCATGAAATCCCAATGAAGTGCCCAAAGTGTGGAGGTTCAGGAACAACGTCCAACAGCGCAGCCCACCTCCTGCTGTGAAATATCATGTGAACACTTCTCTTTCATTCATCCCATTTTTATCATTTTTAATGTTTTGAAGTGAGGGGAGAGAAGAACACCAGAATTTTATAAAAAAGAGAGCCTCAAACTTTGTGTGACAGCACAGTGTTTTCAAAATGGTGACTGTCTCCAGTTTCCCAAGGGTTATGCACACAGTTATGAGCCCAGCCCCTCTGACATCGGAATCTGAAAACTTCAGTGAAGTGGAGGTTGGGCAAAAGTGGGTTTACACTTGCTCATACGGAAAATACAATAATTAGTAAATAATACAAAAACAAAGTGTGTTTCACATACAACTGTAAACCTACTTTTTCCCACTGTATGTACATTTACATATACCACAGAAAGAAAGGATATCCCCCCGTTGGTCCCCCAGAATAGGTGAGGCTCTGACTGCCTGGACCCACGGCCCCCACTGCCCAGACGAGTCCCCATCCCTGCTTTCTCCCCTCTTCTCTCTGCAGCTCTCAGAAGTTCTCTTCCCTTCAGGCTGGGGGGTACCACTGAGATTTGGGGGGTGGGGGATACTCAGGGCCTGCTTAGGCCCCCCATCTGTCAACTTCAGCAACATCTTCACTGGAGAATCAGGCAGTAGTCCAGTTAATAAAAATGTACTTTGATTTCCTATCTGTCATTGTCGGAAACCTCACAGGGAGATAATCCACACCCTTCACACCAGGTAAGCTCCACAGACTACCTTCACTATTGACATGTATTGTCTATATACAAGCACATAGGATCATGATATAAGCACGTACCCTCAAAATGTTCAACATTCACTCTTCATTCAACCATATGAAGATAGTCCAAGCATTCTGTCCCCCTAATTTTTAAAAGTACAATTAACGTACATAACTTTCACAAATCAGGTAAAGCAAAGCTACTTCCATTGGGGAAGAAAAATAAATAAGTGAATTGAAGCCATCCTTTGAATTGGCCTCGTAACAGCAGGACCTGTGTGCACACAGATGAGTCTGACTGAATGACCCAGCTGCACCCTCACCCATGGGGGTAAATGTTTAACAAGAGGACTTCTGATCACTTCTGAACTTTCAGTCCAGTTAGGTTTAGTCAACCTGCTTCCCTGCACCCTACTTCTAAAAGCATTTCAAATAACCCATTAAAAGCCGTTTCCTGCCCCAGAACAGGGTATAACTATCATTCAGGTGAGTTTTGTTTATCGTCCTTCAATAAAACTGAAAAAGCTATCTCCATGAATGTCTTATACATTTTTCTTATATTTATACCTAGGCTGAATACATTTTTTAGGTAATTGTAGCAAATTTTTTACTGTTTTCTAACCATATATGGTCATTTTTTCCCATCTGACATGTATTTTTCCCAGCCTTGGAACTTTACCAACAAAATCTATGTTCAAATTTCACCTTTTTAAAATTGCATCTAATAGTAAAATATTCATTATCAACTTGTTTAGAACTGCTCAACTTTTCCTGGAATCTCCTATTACTCGTTACATCACTGATCTACGTACCGAGGGCAGGGGGAGACAGTAAATATTTTAGGTGTTGCAATTTACATGCTCTCTGTTGCAACTACTCATAGAGTGAAAGCAGCCACAGGCAATATATAAACAGTGGGTGTGGCTGTGTTCCAATAACACTCTAGTTGTTTTATGACAAGAATTGGTACTGACAGTGCTGCCTCACTTCCTCCAGAAGTTGAATTTCAACAGTTGTAGGACAGCTGTAGCAAGACAGAACCAGGACACCCCAGAACCTAGAGTCAGTAGATGTAGCAACCTAATCATAGGAACCTGACCAAGGCCAGTGTGTCAGTTCTCTACCATTTATTGTCACAATCTTGGGCATTAAGAACATTGGCTAGGCTCAGCTGGGCTCACTTGCATGGCCACAGTCAGATGACGGGCTGGCTGGGGACTACTGTTCTAAGGTGTCTTCACTCATCTGCTGGTGTCAGCTAGTGCTGCCTAACAGCTGGGCCACCTGTCTCTAGCTGGCTAGGCTGAGCTGACTGACAGGATGGAGAATGGAGGATGGAGGACAGTTTCTGACAGCAATGTACCACCAACCAGTGCAAGTGCCTGGCCAAGGCCAGAGTCAGAGAATGGGAACAGCAAAGTCACATGGCGAAGGGGGTTGTGGACGGGGACAACAGCAATGTGTAGCCATGTTGTGATCTATTATCCTCAGTTATTCCAGCCAAAGATATGTAGGAAAACTAAAAGCCAATTTCAAACCAGAACAGATCAGTCCAAGGGAATCCAGATCAAAGTTGAGGTTGAGATGTTTCAGCAAGTGTGCAGAAATCAGGGCAGCAAGTTAAAAACAAGCCCCAAGGCCCAGTTACTAGGAACACCAAGTTCACAGACAAGCAGTTCAGTTACTCAGGAGACAAGAGTCCAGGGCAGCCACTTCATTTCAGAGGTCACGCCTGGTGGTTTATTAAATCCATACCTATTTCAAAAGCAGACTCATTTTTAGGTGCATTGAGCACCACAATGACCATATTCCCAGGTAGAGAGGTGGCAGTAAAGACACTGAGGAGAGTAGGTTTACTGAAAGAGGGCAATTTCTCATTGGGACCCAGGCAAACAGGCAGCTTGTTCTCTGTCCTACAGTGGGTTGGCCACTGAGATGCATGGCCTGCACCAGGAAGTCCTGGTCTTTCAAGGGCAATACTGGCTCCGACTCTGCGTGACAACGAGACTGGATCCAAATCATACAAATTTAAACACTACTATCTATGGGTCCATGTGGCAAATTTGCTTATTTGATTTTTTCTTCTTAAAATACATTCATCCTCTCAAATTCTTACTTGAGACCTAGTATGTGCCTGGCACTAGGCATATGATGCAGAACAAAACCCAAGTGAAGCATTTGCCAGTGAGGTTTTCCAAGGTCAAGCTACATTTCTATTCTGAGATTTAAATGTGTTGTGGGGTTTTTAATATTTTATTTATTTATTTTTAGAGAGAGGGGAAAAGAGAGAGAAAGGGAGGAAGAGAAACATCAGTGTGTGGTTGCCTCTTGCACGCCCCCTACCTAGGACCTGGTCTGCAACCCAGGCACGTGTCCTGGCTGGGAATCGAGCCAACGACCCTTCGGTTTGCAGGCTAGCGCTCAATCTACTGAGCCACACCAGCCAGGGCTAAATGTATTTTTAAGCAGGACAAGACTGGCCTTGATGACAGCTTTTTAATTTTTTTTTTAATTTGCTAAGATCTCTGGTCATGATATGTCTGAGTTGTGATATAATTTTTTAAATCTTCTAATGTTTTAATATTTTTTTTAAATTCAACCTCGTCCAGTTTAAGTTCATTTTTACAAGGTCAGAATCCAGATGTACCATTTCTACTCATTTAAGATCAATGTTTAACAGTTCTCACACACACAGAACTTTCACGCAGAGGTAATGCATTTCAACATTTTATTTCCTGCTACAGAACGTTCAGGAGAATCTGAATATAACAAGTGAACCAAACTGCAAGAGTGAAATGAACCGTAGGAAAAAGACTGAAACACATGGCCAGAAAAACTGCCTCTTGAGACTCTAGAAAAGTTCCTGCTGACTCAGTTAAAACAATTACTGAGCTGCTGCCCATGATGTTCCAGGCTCTGGAGACAAGAAATGTGCATGTCACTATTTCTGTGCCCACAAGGCTCTCACAGAGATCATATACCATCCGAATAACAAAGGTACTGAAGTTCTCATGAAGTTCATAGCCTGGTAGAATAGATGAAGACCACCAAACAGAGTGTCATAAAAGGACACCCACTGGGCACAAACGATTCTAACCCATCAGTTAATTCAACCCAATTAGGAAGCTACATTATTCATGTTTCTTAACAGAAGATTCTCTTTACACTTTATGCCGAATATATGGTCAGGAACATTTTAATCTTGTGTTCCTGACCGCGTAAGGAGTGTGGCCAGCACGCAGTGCTGTTGCTGACCTGAGCGGGCATCACTGTTCACCTGCAGGCTGACACTGTTTACTGGCTGAAAGAAGCAGCAATAACTCTTTCCTGGCTAAAAATATTTTGAAACTCAGAACTCACCTTACAGACCAAAATAATTACAAAAATAAGATTTGCACTCAATTCTCTTAACCTGTTCTCTCTCTGCACAGGAAAGGTACATTTGAAAACCTTGGATTTAAGAAGGGAAAGCAGTAGCTTTCCTCAGGTCACAAGACCAAAAATTTAGTACTCCCTAGGAAGGCAACACGACACCCTTCAACCTGATTTTCTGGCAGCTCTCTGCACACAATAGCTCAAGAAGAAAGAGGTATTGGTCACAAGATACCCTGAGATTCCCTACTTCCAGCCAAAGAGGTACAACCAGTTCCACCTATTTACATGAACTCAGCTTAAATGCGAGTTATGAAGATTCAGTCACTACTATTGAGGAAAGAGCTATGTGTACTCTTTTTAAGTCTTAGATACATAAGAATACAATACATTTGCTATTTTTATAGTAAGGTACCTAAGAGTAATAAATTATTTTTGGAATTTTTAGCTCAAAAGTCTTAGAAACTGGTGTCTAATCTAATTGGGCACCAATAACATTAAGAAGTATCAGCTTTTCATCAAGCAAAGTAGTACAATAAAAAGAAAAACTTTCTCTGACCTTAAAAAAAAGAAAAATGAAAAAAAAAAAAAAAACCTAACCACAATTTCCCCATGTACTCCCTGATGCCTGAAAGAACTTTAAAAGTGGCCAAATCCTTGAATGATACACCTAAAGAAGAAGGCCTGAAATACAAATGTTCCAATGATATACAACAAAGAACTTTTAATTAGGTAACACAGAGTTTTCTCTTAGTTACAGCTGAGCTGGAATTGGCTTTATGAAATAACAGATGAAATGATAATAGAGTTGAAAAGTGTGGAGCAAAGGTCAGTAAGCTATATATACCCACTGGCCAAACCTGCACCACTGCCTGCCATATAGCCTATGGCATAGAGTTTTAATATGTTGAAAAGGTTTTTTTAAAAAAATCAAAAGAATAACAATACTTTGTGATATGTGAAAATGATATGAATTCCAAAGTCTAGTGTTAAGTAATCCATTAAGTTCTATTCGAACATAACCATGCCCACTTGTCTACATATTGTCGACATCAGCTTTTGCTTTACAAGGAGTTACTACAGAAACCATATAACTTGAAAGGCCTAAAATATTTATTGTCTGGCCTTTACAGGAAAAGAGTATCAACACCTGGTTTGGAGCCCAGGCTGGGCTGATGTAAAGCATGGCTTAAGCAGAGGTTCGGGGTACTACTCTTTCTCAGGCTGGTCTCTCCTCCAACACCAGGCCAGTTATGGAGCTAATATCTCTCAGTTCCAAACCCACCTACCATAGACACTAGCACCAGAAAACCAATTTAAAGTCCAGGCCTTCTGAAAAGTCATATCACCACCTGGGTATGAAGGTCTGTCCAGAAAGGATCCAGCCATGCAAAATACAGACATTTACTGAAGAAGACACATGAAACATTGTACATAGGACAATGACACCTCAGTCCCCTTCTAAGTAGGCACCTTGGGACCTCACACAGTTTCTCCAGTAGCCATCAGCTGCCCTGTTGTATTTTACTGAATCTCATCAACTTTCAACAGGTCTGAAATCTCTTCCCTTTCAAAGGTGATTTTAGTTTTGGGGAAATCTAGAAGTCACAGGGCGCCAAAACTGGGCTGTAGTGGAGCTGAGTCACCTGGCTGATTTGATGTTTTGCAAAAACATTCTGCACAAGATGTGATGCATGAGCATTATCGTGATGAAACTGCCAATCACCAGCTGCCCATAGCTGCAGCCTTCTGAATCATCCAAATAGTTTCCGTGGAGGAATGTTCAAGCTTAATGCAAAATTGGATGCAGATTCGTTGCTCTACTTGCTCAGTCATTTTAAATACAACACCCACACAGTACACATGCTCACTTACTCAATGGCATCTCTCACCCCCACCGACTAGTACAATGAAGTTGTCATTGTTCATATATGCACATTCCAGTCCACTCTCCTTGGCTGCCACATTATATCAACGTTGCACAAACTGTTCTTGTTATGTTAACACTGGCTGGACTTTTGCTGGACAGATCTTGTACAAGGCCAGTGTTACCACAACTACCATTTCCAAAATGGGGTTTGCTGTGCTCTCTCCTACACAAACCACTTAATGTGGGGATAAAAGAAAACTGTAACTAAGCAGGTGGAAATTTACTTATTTAGTAATGCTATAAATTCCTTAAAGGTCTGCAGAACTATATTCCCCTTAATGGTTTTTTAAATATATCTTATTGATTAGGCTATTACAATTGTCCCATTTCTCCCCCATCATTCCCCTCCACCCTGCACACCCCCTCCCACCCACATTCCCCCCCTTTAGTTCATGTCCATGTGTCCTACATATAAGTTCTTTAGCTTCTACATTTCCAACACTATTCTTGCCCTCCCCCTGTCTATTTTCTACCCCCTGTCTATGCTACTTATTCTCTGTACCTTTTCCCCCACTCTCCCCTTCCCAATCCCCTGTTGATAACCCTCCATGTGATCTCCATTTCTGTGGTTCTGGTCCCATTCTAGGTGTTTGCTTAGTTTGTTTTTGTTTTTGTTTTAGGTGTGGTTGTTAATAATTGTGAGTCTGCTGTCTTTTTACTGTACATGATTGATCATGCATCTTCTTTTTCTTAGATAAATCCCTTTAATATTTCATATAAGGGCTTGGTGATGATGAACTCCTTTAATGACCTTATCTGAGAAGCACTTTATCTGCCCTTCCATTCTAAATAAAAGCTTTGCTGGATAGAGCAATCTTGGATGTAGGTCCTTGCCTTTCATGACTTGGAATACTTCATTCCAGCCCCTTCCTGCCTGTAAGCTATCTTTTGAGAAATCAGCTGACAGTCTGATGGGAACTCCTTTGTAGGTGACTGTGCCCTTATCCCTTGATGCTTCTAGAATTCTCTCCTTCATTTTAATCTTGGCTAATGTAATTATGATGTGCCTTGGTGTGTTCCCCTTGGGTCCAACTTCTTTGGGACTCTCTGAGCTTCCTGGACTTCCTGGAAGTCTATTTCCTTTGCCAGACTGGGGAAGTTCTCCTTTATTATTTGTTCTAATAAGTTTTCCACTTGTTGCTCTTCCTCTTCTCTTTCTGGTACCCCTGTAATTGGGATGTTGGACCGTTTAAAGATGTCTTGGGAAGTTCCAAAGCCTCTCTTCATTTTTTTGAATTCTTGTTTCTTCCTTCTGTTCTGGTTGAATGTTTATTTCTTCTTTCTAGTCCACACCACTGATTTGAGTCCTGGTTTCCTTCCCATCACTATTAGTTGCCTATACGTTTCCTTTATTTCACTTAGCATAGCCTTCATTTTTTCACCTAATTTGTGACCAAATTCAACCAATTCTGTGAGCAACCTGATGACCAGTATTTTGAACTGTGCATCTGATATGTTGGCTATCTCTTCATTACTTAATTGTATTTTTTCTGGAGCTTTGATCTGTTCTCTCATTTGGGTGATATTTTTTGCCTTGACGCACCTGTTACATAGTGAGGGGCGGAGCCTTAGGTAGTCACAAGGGTGGAGTAATCCATGTAGCTGTGTTGTGAAGCTGCGTGTGGGGCAGGGGTCCGAGAGGGAACAATGGCACTTGCTCCACTCTCTGACAGTTTTCAGTCACTTCCCCCACTTCCCATAAGCAAATTGGACCCTTCTGGTACTGATTTCCATGTGGGTGGGCTTGTGTACATTTTAGGACCCTGTGTGTCTCTCCAATGAACTCTCCTGTGAGGCTGGGAGTTTCTCCCAGCACCTCAACCCCCACAGGTGTTTTCAATCAGTGGTTTGAGGCTTTATTTCCCCACGTTGGGACCCTAGGTTATGTGGTCCATCCCACTCCCCAGTTTCGCCTGGTTTATCTGCATGCAAATGTGGGACCACCTGGTCTACCAGCCACCTTGCATGCTGCACCCTATTCCACAATCAGCTGCCTTGCTGGGTCTCCCCACTGCCACTTTGCCATGAGCCCTCTCTGCCCAGGCTGCCTGACTCCACCCCTCGTACCGGTCTAGATGAATGTGTCTTCTTTAACTCCTTGGTTGTCGGACTTCTGTACAGTTCGATTTTGTTAGTTCTGGTTGTTTTTTGTTTCTAAATTGGTTATTTTTGTTTCTAAACTGGTTGTTTTTTGTTTCTAACTGACAACCAAGGATATAAAATAGACACAGACTGGTAAGAGGTGCAGAGTTGGCGGCTGGCAGAGAGGGGTTGTGGCAGGAAAAAGTGGTGGCTGGCGGACCCAGGCACAGGGTGGCAGCAGGAAGACCCAGTGATGCACACAACTCAGCTGGCTGACCCCAGTCACACATTCATGTGCAGATAAATCAGGCAAAACTGGGGAGCAAGACAGACTGCACAACCCAGAGCCCCAGCGCAGGGAAAAGAAGCCTCAAAACACCAATTAAAAACACCTATGGGGGTTGTGGTGCCGGGAGCAACTCCCAGCCTCATAGGAGAGTTCATTGGAGAGATCTACAGGGTCCTAGAATGTACACAAGCCCACCCCCCCACCCCAGGAATCAGAACCAGAAGCACCCAATTTGCTTATGGGAAGCAGCGGAAGGGACTGAAATCCGAGAGAGCAGAGCAAGTGTCATTGTTCCCTCTCTGACCCCTGCACCACATACAGCATCACAACCCAGAGACTGGGCTGCCCCACCCTGGTGAACACCTAAGGCACTGCCCCTCATACGTAACAGGCGCAACCAGACCAAAAAAAAAAAAAAATGGCCCAAATGGAAGAACAAATCAAAGCCCCAGAGCAGATACATCTAAGCAACCAAGAGATAGCCAACCTATCAGATGCACAGTTCAAAGCACTGGTGATCAGGATGCTCACAGAATTGGTTGATTTTGGTCATAAATTAGATGAAAAAATGAAGGCTACACTAAGTGAAATCAAGGAAAATGCACAGGGAACCAATAGTGATGGGAAGAAAACTGGGACTCATATCAATGGAGTAGACCAAAAGGATGAAAGAAACAACCAAACAGAAAAGAATGATAAAACAAGAATTCAAAAAAAACTGAGGAGAGGCTTAGGAACCTCCAGGACATCTTTAAACATTTCAACATCCAAATGATAGGGATACCAGAAGGGGAAAAGGAAGAGCAACAAGTAGAAAACTTATTTGAACAAATAATAAAGGAGAACTTCCCCAGTCTGGCAAAGGAAATAGACTTCCAGGAAGTCCAGGAAGCTCAGAGAGTCCCAAAGAAGGTGCACCCAAGGAGGAACACACCAAGGCACATCATAATTACATTAGGCAAGATTAAAATGAAGGAGAGAATTCTAGAAGCAGCAAGGGATAAGGGCACAGTCACCTACAAAGGAGTTCCCATCAGACTGTCAGCTGATTTCTCAAAAGAGACCTTGAAGGCAAGAAGGGGCTGGAAAGAAGTATTCCAAGTCATGAAAGGCAAGGGCCTACATCCAAGATTGCTCTATCCAGCAAAGCTTTCATTTAGAATGGAAGGGCAGATAAAGTGCTTCTCAGATAAAGTCATTAAAGGAGTTCATCATCACCAAGCCCTTATTATATGAAATGTTAAAGGGACTTATCTAAGAAAAAGAAGATAAAAAAATGTATAGTAAAAAGACAGCAAACTCACAATTATTAACAACCACACCTAAAACAAAAACAAAAACAAACTAAGCAAACACCTAGAACAGGACCAGAACCACAGAAATGGAGATTGCATGGAGGGTTAGTAACAAGTGAGTGGGAGGAGGAGAGAGAGGGACAAGGTACATAGAACAAGTAGCATAGACGGTGGGTAGAAAATAGACGGGAGGGCAAGAATAGTGTGGGAAGAGTAGAAGCTAAAGAACTTATGACACATGGACATGAACTAAAGGGGGGGAATGTGGGTGGGAGGGGGTGTGCAGGGTGGAGGGTAATGAAGGGGTAAAAATGGGACAACTGTAATAGCATAATCAATAAAATATAATTTAAAAAATAAACACTCAATCTTAGTTTTCTAAAAACATAAATAAATAAAGCCTCTAATGATTTCTATAGAGAGGCCACTGGTATTCCACTCAGATCTCTGAATCCCTATAACCAGTAGTGGATGCCATCCCCTAGCTTTTGAATCCTTTGTTGCTAAAGGCTCCCACTTGCCCTCTCCCTCTGAGTAGACCTAGACAGGACCCAGACCAGAAACCTGGAAGTGCCTGAGTTCACACCAACCAAGGAAGGCCCACAGGCAGTGACTGCTATGGGAATATGAAAGCTAAGCTCTCCTGCCTTCAGGAGTGACAGACTGTACAGGGTATTTAATGCTCCAGAACTCCCCTGGAATCCTGATGAGGCTGGCACTTCTGAAATTATGCCTGCCCTCAGCTGGCTTCTTTGTCTTCCTTATCCTGTCCCCTCAATCCCACACTGGCTTTTCCTGGGAGTACTTCCTTAACCAACCACTGGCCCAGGAACCTTCATCTCAGGACCTGACCCTGAAGACTCTATCTAAGACAACCTCAGGTATTGGAACATAGTATAAAACAATGTATATTAAATGCTTAAAAATTTGAAAAGTGGAACCACAAAGAATGAGCAAACAATGAGAAACTTAAAAATAAACAGGTATATTTGGAAAGAAGTAAAAAGAACTTCCAAAATGAAATATTAATTGTTGAAATAAATTCATTGGATGGTTTAAATAGCAAATTATACACATCTAAAACTAGAGCTAGTGACCTGGGAGAAAGATCTGTATCCAGAATATATTCCAAAGAGAGAGGGAGAAAGAAAACACAAAAGAAAGGTTAAAAGATATGAATAAGTTGGTTCAATATACATATAATGAAAATCTCAGAAGGAAAAATAGCCCAGCCACCTCACTCCTCAGTGTGCACCCTGTAGAAATTCTTGCACTTATGCACTGAGGGACATATGCCCCAAACTGGAAACAGCTCTAATGTTCATCAAAAGGATAAAAGAGAAATAAATTACAGCAAAGTCACAGAGTAGAATATTATAGAGTAATGAAAACAGATGTGCTATAGCTACAAGCAACAACATAGATGAATCTCAAAAATATTTTATAAAGCATAAAAATGAGAAAAACTAAACCATATATTATTTGGGAATACCTATATATTGTAAAACTATTTTTTAAGCAAGGTAACGGTAAATACCAAATAAAGGATATTTGTTGCTTCTCACGGGAAGGCAGGGGGATCAAACCCACAAGGTGCACACAGGGTATTGGTAATTTTCTAGATCTCAAGTTGGGTAGTAGGTTTATAAATGTTCATTCTATTGTATTCTTCATAAACTACCATAAGTAATCTAACTGATTGCATATATCATGAAATTATATTAAAGTAGTATTTCAAGGATCTCTATAAAGCAAATAGTGTAATGCTAAAGAGCTCAGACCTACCCTTAACATGTAGATGGATCGAATAACTTACTGATGGGCACTTAGGCTGTTTCCAGCACTTGGCTGTTGTATATCGTGCTGCTATGAACAAAAGGATGCATAGGTTCTTTTGAATTGGTGATTCGGTGCCCTTAAGGTATATTCCCAGCAGCAAAATCGCAGGGTAAGAAGGCAGTTCCATTTTTAGCTTTTCAGGAAATTCCATACTGTTTTCCACAGCAGCTGCACCTGTCTGCATTCCCATCAGCAGTGCACTAGGGTTCCCTTTTCTCCACATTCTCACTAATGCTAGCGTGTTGATTTATTAATGATGGCCATTCTGATAGGTGTGAGGTATCTCATTGTGCTTTTAATTTGTATCGCTTATGGCTAGTGATGCTGAGCATCCTTTCATATGTCTCTGGGCCCTCTGTATGTCCTCCTTGGAGAAGTGTCTGTTCAGTTTCTCTGCCCATTTTTTAATCAGATTGTTGTCTTCCTGGTGTTTAGTTGTATGAGCTTTTTATATATTTTAGAGATCAAACCCTTGTCCAATGTATCATTGGCAAATGTGTTCTCCCGTACAGTTGGTTCCCTTTTCATTTTGATGATAGTTTCTTACACATGAAGAAGCTTTTTAGTTTGGTGTAGTCCCATTTGTTTATTTTTTCCTTTATTTCCCTTGCCCTAGGACCCACGGTCCTGGACAACAGTGTGGGAATTGACTGAAGGAGCAGGGTGTGGGACGGGTGGAGGAGGGCAAAGGGGGAAAAACTGGGACAACTGTAATAGAATAACAATAAAAAATGATTAAAAATGAAACCATGAAGATAGACCAGAGCTAAAATCTTGTATCTTACTGGGTCTGCGAGCAGGTTACTGATGATTCATAGACCTAACTTTTCTCATAAAATAATGGCAATAATATCTGCCTCATAGGGTTCACTATGAGAATTAACATGGTAAAATTACTAGACCATAAGCTCCATAGTGGATAGAACTGTATCTGTCCTATTCGTCTGTGTATCCTTAGTAAATAGCACATGCCTGGAATTTTGTAGGTGTTTATGTCAATTCATCTTTCTTCCATAACAGTACAGAATAAAGCATTGGTGCAGGGAGGGGTAGCTTTATAATAGTTGTTTCTTTTTCTTTTTCTTTTGGCTTTGGTTTGTTTTGTTTGTTTTTTAAATAGATATTTCATCTTGCTATTGGCTACATGTCACTATATGTATGAAGCAACTTGACTTCTCTGGGTTTCAGGTTCTTAATCTGTTATACAACAGAACTGGAATCAGGTATATAATTTCTTGATGCCTATAGCCTGACATCATACCCTATATATTAGTGTTTTCATAAAGTAAATGATAAAGCATATTTTTGTTATACAAAAATGCAAATTCAAGTTACACATTCATGGATAGCCTCCAAAGAAGGATAATAACCACTTGAACAAAACATCTGAGATGGTCAAATTGTGTTCAGTGACTGCCACCTTACATGGGTGGGAATATAGGCATCTTGCTTTCTGGCACATTGCATTAGCTTGGCTCTTCTATCTCTGACCTCCCCATTCTCATCCTTTCCCCTTTGGCTCCTATTCTTCTTCAGTACCCTGTAGTTACAGCTGAAACTCACCCCACAGCATCTGGTAAGCTCATCCACTCTCACACCTATATCTACTATAATAAATATCACAGTTAATCTGGCTCCTGCCATGATTAGATCAATAGGTCAAAATAAATGTCAGGAACTCTGTTCCCAAGAGGTATTGCTCATGCAGTTGTGATTCTCACATGCTGAAAGCCAGCTCACCTCCCCAGAGAGAAGGCAGGACACCCAGACCTGCAGCCCTGTGGAACACAGCAAGAAAAGATTTATATTCAGTTCCCCCACTCCCATCATACATCTTTACAACCCTAAGGATCCTCTCCTCACAACTTGAGCCCCTTCTTAGCTCATGTCTCAACTGCTGTAGGCCTGGCCTTTACCAGCTCAATGGCAGTGTCATAGCTGTGAAGTGAAAGAGTGAAGTCACAGGTGTTGGTGGCCTTGAGTATGACAAATAAGACCCACTGAGAGCAACAGAGTCAATGCTTCCCCCAGAGGTGCCAGCCGCTTACCTGATGTTTTCCAGGGCGCTTGTTATCTGCTGTTGTTCAATATCATACAGTTTCACCCTGAAGCCTCCACTGGCAAACAACATAGCCCAGCTTCGCCCAATGAGGCCACTAAAGGGAGAGAAAATCAAGGAAGCCTTCCAGTTAACTTAGTAATTGAGCAGTTTTTCATTCTTAACCCAGAATAAAATTTTTAAAATTATACAGCATCCTATTCTTAAAGTATTTAAGGTCTTAAAATTATACACTTTGATAGTTGTATTGATTTTAAATGTTATCTGTTTCACCAGCAGCTCTTGAATCCTTGACTCGAGTTCAGCATTAATACTGCACATGGAGCAGCGCCAAATAGGTAGTTAACACGCACTCACACTGAAATAGAAAGTTACAGTAGGGAGGTGGCACGGTGCTGTGCACATGACAGGCCCCTATGGGAACCTCCATCTGACCACTGTCTTAGGCAAGTCACTTGCCCTGAAGGCTACGTAACAGTTCCCCTGTCTCTTCAAAGAAATCATTAGCTGCTATCACCACTGGCACCGGAGTATGTTATTAGGTACCAGGCAACATTAAACATGTTATGTGTCTCACCTCTGTTAATTTTTACAACAATCCTACAAGGTCAGTGCTATTACTATTCCATTTTGTACAAAGGAAAACTGAGGCGCGAGTGGGTTAAGATAATACAGGCTTTAAGTTCTGGAGCTGAGATGAACACCAGCAGTCTGACTCTTGAGTCCTTACCACTACATTCTGCCCGCTGTTTCAGATATACTGGAAATAAAGGGACAGATGAATGTGTTAAATGACATTACAGGGTTGTATTCAGCAAATTCCAGAATGTGGGAAATTTATAACAAATGACCCATGTTTTTCAATTAATAAACTGTCAGGCCCCAAACCATTTCTCAAAGAGTTATGTTTGCAAAGCAATGTTGAAGGAGGGAAATACATCCCTCAAGGACAAATGGCAAGCTTGCTTACCTCTTACTATAAAAACAGTAGCTTTCTTGAGTTCAAGGTCCCTCCCCTGAAACATATTCACTGAATCCACAGTTGTTTATCTGGCTCCTCCCTTTGCCCCCATGGGACTTGGGGAGAAGGGGGACCAATGTAAGTATAATGTTCATGCTGCCTGCTGTGCTGTGATTAATAAAGTCCTTTGTCTCTGACCCTGGAGTCTCACATCCTCTGCCAGCATTCAGGGAACAGTAACCAGCTAAGTTATAGCTTGCAGGTGGCCTGAATGTATAGTAAATGCAAACTTGACTCAGTTGTGGTGTTATTGCACTGTGGTAATTATGAGACACTTTGCGGAAGGGAGGCTAGAATAGCAGTGACAGGGTGGGCTCCAAAAAGCATTCTCCCACTCCATCTCCTCCCACTTCCTCCTCCTCCTTATTTAGCTAAGGTTTTCAGCATAGGAAGAGCCTCACACTAGAGATAGTTTCAGTCCCCCCAGCTTCTGTCATAGCTTTTGGGCCCAAGTGATTGAAAGAAAGAGCTTGAAAAATCCTGCTAATGCCACAGAAGTGCTATCTGAGCTTCAAAGCGCTCACATAATGCTTACTTAAGCTAAGACTTTAATATGTATAAGGGGTCATTAAGAGGGGCTACCATCCTCTTATAAGGTTTCTTATGTGAAGCCACTTAGTGAGAAAACAGAATAAAAACAACTGAAATAACCTCTACTGAGCTTCTAGAGAAGGGAGCAGGATTACACAGTAGATTTTACTCCATATTCTTCTACAATATTGAAATCTTTTTAAATTAAACTTTACATATCATATGCCTATAAATTTTTTATGAAATCCTCTGTGCTCTGAGCCTGTACTGTCCAATATGGCAAATTCCAGCCACATGCAGCCATTTAATTAATTAAAACTAAATAAATTTCAAAACTCAGTTTAAAACACATCCCAAGTGCTCAACAGCCACATGTGATAGTGGCTGGCATCTTGGACAGCAAGAGTATGTAGAAAGCATTTCCATCTCTCCAGAAGGTTCTACTGGACTGAGTTGTCTAGAACGCATGAAGAAAAAAGAAACCCAGAGTTTTGAAAGAGACAGTCCTACATGAAAACATCTTTCTCTTCTTCAAACACACACACACACACACACACACACACACACACACTCCAGAGCTGCAAGGCAGTTAGTTAGAAGACCAATTAATATTCATAGCAGCTGTCCCAATTGACCAGCCATTGACTTTAAATAAACATTTTTTCCTCCTATTGCCCTTATTAGAATTTTTGAAACATATGGTGACTTATTTAACTGTAAAAGAAGCCTTTAATGCAGCCTAAGTCTTGAATGAAGAATACTTTCACAGTGGGGTTTATAGCAGTGTGTTCACTCTGTGATAATCATCAAGCTTTATACGTAGGATTTCTGCACTTTGCTGTATATAGGACATGAGCCATAAATATATTTCCCCAAAACGGAATTCTTTTCATTGCCATACTTCTACAAAAGGACTTATCCATACATGTAAAAGCCTTTGCCCACATGCTGGTCAGGCTCCGCTCACCCCTGACCCCCTGAGGAACGACAGCTCCACTTGGCCTCTCGAGCACCCTTAGCATCAGACCCTCCATCTGTCTACTGGGACCCCTGGCATCCTGTGTCCACCACACAATGAAACTGAGAGAACTGGTGCAAAGGAAAAGGGAACTGCAAACGCCAGGCATGGGGAACAGGAAGGGCTGGCAGGCTGAACAAAGGCAGAAGGGTGAGGTACTTCAATTGGTCTCTCTATATAAGTCCCAAGTGCTATAGCAGCGCTTAAGAAAAGACTTTCCATAAAGGAAAACATCACAGATTCATCTCATTTGGTAAACCTCCTCTTACAACTTGACTGGCTTTTTCAAAATAAGTCTAAACACCTCTCGAATGGGTCTGCTCTGCAGTGGGAGCCACAAAGGAGGGGGAGAAGGCAGCTTTCTGAAGGTTTGCTTTCTCAATTAAAAAAGGTTACATCATTCCTTAAATCCACACATCCAGGACAGTAGCCACCAGCCAAATGGGGCTGTTAAGCACTTGAAAAGTGGCTAATGAAAAAATTCATAAACAGAAACCTCATTTACAGTGAAGGTGGGAAGCCAAGGGGGCACTCTCATGCCTGAGATGATGGTGGAGCCCAATAGGAGCAACTCTTCTTCACAGATCTCCCAACTTCCTCTTCTCCTCTATAATAGAGTGTTCCTCTCCTTTTTTTCCTCAGGATTTGCCTATTCTTTGCCAGAAGAGCACAGGTCCTGAATCACAAGCCTTTGTTGTTCTGAATAAACCTATTTCACTGGACAAACATCTGCCTATTGTTTAAGGTCAGCACCAGTCTGAAGTGGGGTGCACTGCAGGTATAAAATACACACTGGATTTTGAAGACGATACCAAAAAAGAGTAAACTATTTCATTATTAATATTTTATATAAATTACATGTTGAAATAACACTTTGGAAATATTATGCTTATTAAACATATTATTAAATTAATTTGAATACCTGGATTTTTGGCCAAGATGGAGGCGTACGTAGATATACTGTGCCTCCTCACACAACCAAAAGAAGGACAATTTAAAAACCAAAATCAACCAGAACTGACAGAAAATCAAACTGTATAGAAGATTGACAACCAAGAAGTTAAAGAAGAAACATTCATCCAGACCAGTAGGAGGGGTGGAGACAGGCAGCTGGGTGGAGAGGACATGTGGCAAGGCGGTGGCTGGCAGAGCAGGTCATCCCACACCTGTGTGCAGATAAATGGGGAGGAACAAATGGGGAGCGAGACACACTGTGCAACCCAAGGTTCCATTATAGGAAAATAAAGTCTCAAAACCTGTGACTGAAAAAAATCTGTGGGGGTTGTGGTGGCAGGAGAAACTGCCAGCCTCACAGAAGGGTTCACCGGAGAGACCCACAGGGTCCTAGAAGATAGTCAAACCACTCCCCAGGGAATCAGCACCAGAAGGGCCCAATTTGTTTGTGGGTAGCTATGGAAGTGACTGAAAGCTGGCAAAGAGCTGAACAAAGGGCATTGTTACCCCTCAAGCCCCTCCCCCACAGACAGTGCCACATCTCAGCAAAGTGGGTTTCCCTTGCACTGGGGAATACCTAATGCTCCACCCCTTACTACCTAACAGGTATGCCAAGACAAAAAAAAAAAAATGTCCCAAATGAAAAGACAGCTCAAAGCTCCAGAAAAACTACAACTAGGCAATGAAGAGATAGCCAACCTATCAGATGCACAGTTCAAAACACTGGTAATCAGGATGCTCACAAAATTGGTTGAGTATGGTCACAAAATAGAGGAAAAAAGTGAAGGCTATAAAAGGTGAAATAAAGGAAAATATACAGGGAACTGAAAGTGAAGGGAAAGAAACCAGAACTCAAATCAACAGTTTGGACTAGAAAGAAGAAATAAACATTCAACCAGAACAGAATGAAAAAACAAGAATTCAAAAAAAAAAAAAAAATGAGGAGAGCCTTAGGAACCTCCAGGATATCTTTAAACATTCCAACATCTGAATCATAGGGGTGCCAGAAGAAGAAGAAGAAAAGCAAAAAATTGAAAACTTACTTGAAAAAATAATGAAGGAGAACTTCCCTAATCTGGCAAAGGAAACAGACTTCCAGGAATTCCAGGAAGCTCAGAGAGTCCCAAAGAAGTTGGACCCAAGGAAGCACACACCAAGGCATGTCATAATTACATTAACCAAGATTAAAGATAGGAAGAGAATCTTAAAAGCAGCAAGAGAAAAGAAGAGAGTTACCTACAAAGGAGTTCCCATAAGACTATCAGCTGATTTTCAAAAGAAACCTTGCAGGCAAGAAGGGCCTAGAAAGAAGTATTCCAAGTCATGAAAAGGAAGGGCCTACATCCAAGATTACTCTATCCAGCAAAGCTGTCATTTAGAATGGAAGGGCACGTAAACTGCTTCCCAGATAAGGTCAAGTTAAAGGAGTTCATCATTACCAAGCCCTTATTATATGAAATGTTAGAGGGACTTATTTAAGGAAAATAAGATAAAAAATATGAACAGTAAAAATGACAACAATCTCCAACTATCAACACAACCGAACCTTAAAAAAGCAAAAACAAACTAAGCAAACAAGTAGAACAAGAACAGAAATGGAGAGCACGTAGAGAGTTATCAGTGGGGAAGGGGAGGGGAGGAATGGGGGAAAAGGTACAGGGAGTAAGTAGCATAAATGGTAGGTAGAAAATAGACAGGGGGGAGGGTAAGAATAGTGTGGGAAATGTCGAAGCTAAAGAACTATGACACATGGACATGAACTAAAGGGGGGTAATGTGGGTGGCAGGGGGTGTGCAGGGTGGAGGGGAGTAAAGGGAGAAAATGGGACAACTGTAACAGCATAATCAATAAAATATATTTTTAAAAAATAAATTAATTTCATCTTTTTACTTTTTAAGTTAACTAAGATAAAATTTTGTTATGTATGTGACTTGCATTTGTGGCTCACATTATTTTTCTAAAGGGCAGTGGTCAAGTAAAGGATTATCTACTGTTACAATTCATTCATTTCTTTCAATAGTTAGTCAGAAAACCTAGTCCCACTCCCAGCTAATCTATATGTTGGAATCATCCAGAAGTTCATCACATCTCCAAGAGGGCTGTCATCTACAAATGCAGTGGGAGGAGGAGGATATTCACACTAAAACACTAGTTTCCAGTCTTTCCATCACAGATATTTGTGCAATACTCCAAGCCACAAAGGTCTTCATGTTTGAACAGTGCTTGCCAAATACATTAACTGAGATTAACTTTGTTTATGGCAAAAAAGTCAACATAAGACAAGTGTCCAAGAGGAAATAATTTTTATAACATATAAATATACAAAAACTCCTATAAACTCAGAAGTAAATGATGAATGTAACAAACATAACAGGAGAAAACCCTTTAAAAAAGTATATGAATAGGTAATAACTAAGTTGAAAACAGATTTTACTATTAGTCTAATAATAGCAAATAAGACATATATCAAAATGGCAGAGATTAAAAAGACTGACAACGCTTCACGCTGCTGACTTTGTGGAGGAATACACACACACTAAATACTGGGGGATGTAAACTGATGTAAAGTGTCTGGAGGCAATCTAACACCCTGTATTAAAACTGTAAGTGTTTACAATATTTAACCCAAACATTTTACTTCTGGAATTTATTTTTGGTTCACATGGACAATGCACAAAGATATTTATTCATAGTAGAATTTATATAAGCAAAAAATTAAAGCTAACCATATAATATGCAGAACTGATTAAGTTGTACAGAGAGAAAGCAAATATAACAAATTTTTCAATTTGTGGAATACAAATGGGCATGTGGACATTCTTTTTTCTGTACTTCCAAGTTTTCTGTGGTTTGAAAATTTTTATCAAAAAATGTTGGGGAGAAATTAGTTATAGCCCATATAACAAGCATTAAAGACAAAGTAGTGTTTATTTTTACTGTATTGCCCACATTCTCCTATAGGACCCACCAAGAGCAGAATGCCAACTCCTGGGATCCCTTCACCCCACCGCACACATAGTCACTAATGACTGAATGTGAAGTGAATAAATGACCTGAAGCAGCCCAACTGGCTTACCAGCACCCAATGATATCTGTAGCCTAGCTCACATAGAGAAACTGAGCCAATCAAATTTCCTCTCCTGATAATTGGGCCCAAAATATGAACACTGTAAATCAGTAACAGGAACTAGAGTTGAAAGATTATGATGTTGGGGTTGCAGGAATATGCAAGATAAAGATGTGAGGGGGGAGAAATGTGAGCATTACAGGAAAGGGGGAATGTACACAGCTGACTAATGTACAGAGAGGTACAGAGATTGCACACACTACACCGGCCCAGAAGGAACGTTATGGCCTTGCTTTCTGTTGGGCTTTCTTGTCCTCAGTATTAATTTACATCAGACCCAAATGCCATTAGCTTCCTGTCACTAGAGCATGTGACATTTTATTAACTTTTTCTAAAACCCTAGATACCTGGGGACCACATAATGGGCCCTTATCATTCTGGCAATTCTAATATGCTTTAAAGCTCCTAAATTTATAAAAATTTATTGTTACACAGCAGCAAAGCAGCAGGAGAGAAAAGTTAAGCCATAAAAATTGTTCAATTCTATTTTTATCATTAATGGCATTTAGCTTTTGATAAATTCACCCTAGATAATTTTTAAAGTATCTTTCTATTCTATAGTCACATATTCACTTGGCAAAAGTTGAAGTAAAACTGTTTCTAACTCCTGATCTAAGTAGGCTATGGGATATTTGCTAATAAGAGCTATTAAAAGTTTCCTAGGAAGAACACATTTAGTGTTTGAGCTGATTCAAGTAACTGGAACACCCTACAATTTGCTGTGTGTGTGTGTGTGTGTGTGTGTGTGTGTGTATTTTGTGTGTACATACATATACACACACACACAAATTTCTATAAACCCAGAAGTAAAAGATGAAGGCAACAAACATGACATGGGAAAAGCCTTAAAAAAGTATATAAACTTAAAAAAGTATATGAATGGAAAAGTATATCCATTTTAATGCAAAAATTAGCAAGAATTTGAAAAACTTCATGCCTCAGAAAGCTTCTTACAAAAAAATGTATATAGTCACCTCGAAGGAAAATTTTATAATAGGAAAAAAATGGAGATTAGTTTAAGAATGCATTACTTGATACAAAACAACATCCTAGCAAGCTCTTCACACTGCACTTCAGTTTTTTAAAAAGGCAATCTGTTATAAACATTCAAACATCTGTCTACTAGGACCAGGTATGGTTGATACCCAACCCGTGATGATACAGTTTGTACTCTAAGGAGAAGGTCCCAGAAGTAGAACATTTCCTGGAGGAGATGGCCCCTCAGCTCAATCCTGAAGAGTGTGCCCAGTGAAAAGGAGGACCAGGAATATGTCAAGGTTGGTCTTCTCCCCAATAGAGATTCCAATTTTAAACCAAGCCCAAGGCCTGTAATTTGGGAAACACAACGCCACACCAGTTGTTGACTTTAAACAAATAGACATGTATTTCTCCAGCAAAATGGGTCTATGAACAACAAAGAGTTGCAATTCTGGACATGCAGTCTAAAGGCAAAGCACATGCAAGCCCAGAAGACAAAGGAGAGGAACATTCTCTTGTAGAGGAAAGGGAGAGTCCAGAGACACTGTTGTAAGCAAAGTCCATTGGTGGAAACTGGGAGTGAAGTGTAGTGGCTTTTCATTGGCTGAGTGGTTGCTCACTAGAAGATCCTCCTTCCTTCTGTTACAGTAACAGAGTAGAAAAACTTCCTGTTGGAGATGGAAAGTATGCCTTTTCCTGTTTGGGGGTAATTGACATTGAGTGATAGGGCATGAGAGCTCCCTCTACAGGCCCTCCTGACTCCAATTTATATGATGTTTCTGTTTAATAAACTTCACAGTTACTGAGAAACATGGTGTTACATACAAGAATAAGTTCCTCTGTAAATGTGTAAAGCCAACAGAAATGAATGCCTGGGACATCACCCAAATGCAAATCCGTCTTCAGGATAGCCATTTCTACCCCCATTTTTAAAAGCTATCATTACCAGATTTTCTCTCTCTTTATGTTCTCACAGTTCTAGACCTGTCTTAATTCTTTAAGTCATACTCTTATTCTCTCAAGCCCACCGTTCTGAAAGGACTTGCTTTGGGGTTTATCGAAAAGCTAAGTGGCCCTTAGGAAGAGTGGCCTTTATGAAAAGATCAATGAAAAATTAAATAGAGACTATATTTCTAGCAAGGACTTTTAGGAAGGAGTATGGTAATGACGGAAAAACAGTGTCCCAACAGTTTTCTGATACTAAAATACTATGTATTTTTCAGTCTGTTGAAATCCAAGAATGAAACTCAACCAGGCTTTATAGAATTTAAATGGATGGTTTTTGAAATTACCTAAGGGACCAGGGGAGAAAAAGAAAGTAGGAGGAAGACAAGAAAGGAAGCAGAAAGAAAGGATGAAGGGCAGGAAAGCAGTGCTACACCAGAAGCAGAGATGGGTGTCTGCTGAGGTGCAGAAGGTGTGTGTATAGATGGGACTTTCTATCCTGTGCTAAGTCCTATGGTCATTATAGTTTGCCATCTCCTGCCTAATTCCTTGTCACTCTCCCTCAAGGAATCAGCAGTAAACGGACTTGCCATTCCCAGCTCCAAGAAGAAACTGTGCTGACAGAAAACCACTCCAAGGCATGGTGGGAGACGCACAACATCCAGCCCCGGACATCAAAACATCAAGGCAAGTGGAGTAACAATACCTAGTACAATGGGTGTGTGTGGCGCGGGATGGGGATATATATATATATATTCATATATATATGGGGATATATATATTCATATTCCTTCACTAGGCAGCCATACCCACCACGTGCCTGGAAAGGACAAGGGCACAGTTAATTCCACTTGCTCTGTGGAAGAAAACAGACAGCCCTGGCTGATGTAGCTCGTTGGATTGAACGTTGAGTGCCCACCGGCGAACCAAAGCATCACAGGTTCAATTTCTAGTCGGGCACATGGCGGGGTTGCAGGCCATGTCCCCAGTAGGGGGTGCCCGAGAGGCAACCACACATTGATGTTTCACTCCCCCTCTTTCTCCCCTCTTCTAAATAAAATCTTGAAAAAGAAAAAGAAAAAGAAAGAAAGAAAGAAAGAAAGAAAGAAAGAAAGAAAGAAAGAAGACAGAAGGCATCCTGACTCCCATCCTGATTCCTTCCTTCAAAGGACTGTAAAACTGATGGGGAAAGGGGGGGTCGTCAAATAGGCCAACACCTTAGAGGCATAAAGGGACACGAGCCCACCCCCAAAAAGGTGCTTCTAACTATCAATAGCAGGCATCAACATGTGGATAGTGCTATGAGAGCTTACCAATGGTAAGGTACACATAAATGCCTTTTTCATTAAAAAAAAAAAAAAAATAGCAGGTAATATAATTGTTCTGGGGGCACCAACCAGAACAATTTGGATGGATTTAGGCTGTTAAACTGACGCACCTTAGCAAACTGGGCACCAGTGTTCCCCTCTGGAAAGGGCGTGTTCCCCCCAAGAATCAGGCACACCGGGAGTTTTTGACAAGCACCTGCTCCCTATCCCGCGACTCCGTGGGGATCAGAACGCTCTCCCATCAGACCCCCCAGCTGGGTTCGTCCTATCTCGGCCCCTTAATGCCTGTAATCTAGGATACTTAAACTGCTTAATCTTGGTATTCTCTTGCATAAATGGGAATGGTTAACAACACAGTTCTGCAGACAGACTTTATGTTGCCCACACCGAACGACTGGCACGTCTACTTGGGCTCGCTGACAGGCGGCATCACCCGGCGAGTCCCCTAAGCTGCTTTTGCGTGCGGCCTGCGCAGTCAGCTTTCCAAACCGCCTCTGCGTCAGCGCAGAGAGAACCTAGACTGTTCTCCACCGTGCTCCGCCTGCGGGCCTCGCGGGCGCTGTTTACCTGCCAACGATGAGCACCGGGCCGGCCGCCGAGGTAGCCATGCTAGCGCTGGGCTGGCCGGGAGGAACAGCGGGGAGTGCTGCAAGCTCAGGCTCCTGTTGCTGCTCCGAACTGGGATCCGCGCGGCGGGCCCTGACCCTGGCCCATTGGCTGCGCTCGGAGTCGAGCTGCACAGATCGGCTCCGGATTGGCTGGGGCACTAAGAAGCCAACGCGGCTTCTCAGCCCCCTGAAGGGCGTGGTCGCGGGCCGAGCCGTCCCCACCCCCCACCCCACCGCTTCCCTGGCCCTCACGGGGTGAGAAGGGGTGCGGGTGGATCTGGCCCCGCTGGAGGAAATGCCAGTAGGAAGCGAGGGCCAGACACTCGGAGTCCAGTAATTTATTGTTTTTCAGTTTTTCACCGTGCGTCCTAAAATCAGTGTGTATGGGGGGCACTTCCAGGTTGCCAGATGGCTTTACCCGCAAAGGGCCCCAAGAAAACTATTACCAGTATTTTCCGTTTAAAGGTATAGGTAGCTCCTCAGTACACCCCAATTTAGGCTTTAAGCTAAGGGCAGTTACTGCTGAGTTTACACTAATTATGCCTTTACACAGGTCCCGGAACGTTAGAACAGCAGAAAGCTCCAGGCTCATAAACCTGTGAAAAAGGAGCCTAGTTTGATTCCACGACAGTGAGTTAAGGGGATGTGAACGTTGGGCGCTATCTGAACTGTACTTCCTCCTTCAAAGGAAATGTTACCCTGCATGATGCCTGGAACATTTTGGGAGCCAGCAACCAAGAACAAAGGGAATCACACATCACATGACAGACAGCAGTTTGGGTCCATACAGCACACGGTGAGGGGGAAGTGCCACCATCATCCCATTAAAGATGATTAGTACTCAAGTGGAAAACACATCCACACCAGCACACATGACAAATGGAGCTTTTCCTTTATTTGTTTACCCCAGTCAGAAACATGTAAAGAGGGATGTCAGAGGGAAGACTAAGCTTTGAAGAACAGTTTCACAAATTATCAATATACTTTGAAAAGGTGCTCAATTCAAGAGAAATGATAAGTACACAACTGACATGCCATTCTTCACCCATCAGATTGGCCAAAATCACAAAGATTGATGATATTCCCATATTGGCAACCAAGACTCTTTCCTGCATATTTGAAGGCAGGCTTAAACTGCCACAGGCTCTCTGGGGGGGGGTGGGGTGGAATATTACATTACAGTGTTGTGAGAGCTGTCACCATGAACCCTGAGCATCCCTGCACATTCCTGCTGAGTGTACAAGACACCAAAATTTATCATTCTACTAATACTGAGCAGTTTCTGTAGCTATTCACACAAGCAGCCAAAGAGGTCAAGGTACCCGAAGAGTGATTACCCTATAAGAGTGATTATCCTGTGATGAAAGGACCTGGCTTGTTTGCTGCTCACTACAATGTTGACTCTTTGCTTTAAAAAGTGCTGGTCCTTGGCCCACTGCAAATGCCAGGGCCATCTGGCCCTCCATGTAACCCTGAGGATATTGGGAGCTCCAAAAATTGGTGTAGATACATATACTGACACTCTGGCTACTGCTACTGCTGTGAGTAATAAGTTCATTTATCTCTAAGCAGGAGTCACATGTCTTGGTCAACTTCCACAAAACTGTGACACATTAACTTGTTAGTTTGCAATAAGGTGAAAAATCTCAGAACCCCTCTCCCTACCCTGACAGTGCTTGAAATGTCAAAATTTTAAATATAATGTACCCTTTTGGCTTTGTGATTCCAGTCCTACAGAATTATTCACAAGTGGACACCAAGACAGACTAAGTCGTTCATTTCAGCATAGTTTCTAATAGAAAAATGTTGAAACATGATGAATATTTATCAAAAGAAAACAGTTTTGAGGGTTATAGTACAGAGGACTTCTGCACATGGCCAAGGTGCTTTTCAAAAGACACTGTTAAGAGAAATAAAAATACCAACCACACACTGGGAGAAACTATCGGTAAAACACATACGTAGTTAAAAGCTTGTGTTCAGGACATACAGAGAAATCTTGTAACTCAAAGAGAGAAACAACAGATTAAAAAAGTGAGCAAAAGATTTGAAGAGAGAATTCATCAAAGAAGATATATTAACAGTCAATAAGCAATGGAAAGATGATAAACATAATTAGTCATCAGAAAAATGTGAACTAAAGCCACAATGAGATACCACTACATGCCCAGTAGGATTAAAATGAAAAACACCTTGTGTTAATAAGGATGTGGGACAATGAAATTCTTGTATATTGCTGGTAGGAATGCAAAGTAGAAGAACCACTTGGGAAAATAATTTGGCAGTTTCTTCTGAAGTGAAACATATACTTAACATATGACTCAGCAACTCCACTCCTAGGTGTTACACAAGGGAAATAAAAACAGTGTCCACACAAAGATGTGTACAGGAAGATTCTTAGCAGTTTTATTCATACTAGCAAAAAAACAGAAACAACTCAAATAGGAAATAGAATAACAAATTTTGATATGTTCATACAATGCAATACTACTCAGCAATAAGAAAAAACAAATTGATGATGCCTGGGACAACATGAGTGACTCCCAATAACATTATGTTGAGCAAAAAATGCCAAACACAAAAGAACATATCTATCATTCAATTTGTATGCAACTCCAGAATTCTAAAGTGGCTCTCTGGGTATGGGGGTGCAGGAGACTGCCTCAGGAGGGGCACAGGAGAAATTTGAGGTAACAGGAGCATTCTGTATCTTGATTATGGTGATGGTTACACAGATGCATAATTATCAAAAGTCATTGAAATATACACTTCAATAAATATATGTAAGTTCTATCTCAATAAGTCAATTTTTAAAGGTAGGATTTTGGGTGATTTATATATCCTTCAAAAATAAAAGTTTGGTTCACCACTCCCACCCTCCAGCTAGGGGAAAAACAAAAAAAACTTTGATTAGCTGAAATGCTGGATGAGGGTGAGCTTGCAACCAGTATTTGGAAAAGAAAATAATCAATAGTATGTTCTGACCAATAACAGAAATGAAAACTAGCAGCCAAGTGGGTTTTTTCCCTTATTTTTATTTGTATTTGTGTGTTTGTATGTTATCTCGTTGCTTTTCCTCTTTCCTCCTTTTCCCTTTTTATTTTCTGTAAGGATGGTTGATAGTGCTTAAGTTTATAATTTAGTCTGTAGGTTCATGAATATTTAGGTGAGACATAGCCTGAACAGACACGGATGCCCCAGGAAGGACACAACAACTGTTAGCCTTTGCTCCATCTCCCCTTTGGGGGACAGTGAGAGCCTCTATCTGGGAGAAGCATTGCATCTTCTTAGGATAAACCACTGCCCTTACTATTGTGGCATAGAAGTTCAACCATGTGTACAAGGGTGTGTGTAGAAGGGCCTGTGATGGTTATTACTGGATGGGTGTCTCTCTGCTCCAACTCACCCTTCTATACTTTGGTGTGTGATGCTGAAGTAGGTTTCCTGTTAAATCTCACCAACACATGGTGCTAGAGAAAAACAGGAAGGCAGACGGGGAGGGAATGTTAGCTTGCTAATCCTGTCAGTGCCACCCTAGCCATCATACTAGTGACCTCCTTTGGTTCCATGTTCAGCTCTGTTGGCCCTGCCAGATACCACCACCTCTCACATAACAGCCAGCACACCCAGCTTCCCCCAGGCTCCTTCTCTGAGCCTTTAGGCCTAACAACACCAAATCTCCCTGCCTTCCCCAAGTCCTGGGAATAGCGGCACCTCCTAATGTTACCATGTCATGTCAGTGTCCTCTCTTCGCTTTTCAGTCCTCTTATTGAACAAATTTTCTGTGTTAAATTCCCTGTTGCACTACTGAATGTGATTTCTGTTATCTGGACTGGACTTGGCAAGAAAAGCTGTAGGCAGAAGTTGACAGAGCTGTGCTCTTAAGGAATTCACCTGCTGCTGAGCTTTGGTGACTACACTGCAAACCTGAGAAAGGGAGGACTTGAGGAGAGGGATGAACCTTTGAGTTGGTGTGGAAGATGCAAGACTCCATGAAGACTAGATAATCAAGCATTGCTTTAGGTCCCTGTTGGCATCTAAAAAGTCATAAACACTTTAATGTTGGCTGAGTCCAGACCACAGATTTGAAGGGTTTTTTTTAACTCATAGACCTTTTTTCTTTTTCATTGTGAATTTCAGTACTTCTGGAGACAGATCCAAGGCCCTGTGATCAACACTGTCTGGCTAGTCACTGATAGGAGTGGCCAGTAAGGGGCTCTGCCACCCTCCAGGGTCAGCCATCAGGAGGGCCATCAGGATGGAACTTGTGTATTATGTACACAAACGCAAGAACCTGTGAAATGTGAATTCCTATTTGCATAATCACATTTGCACCCAGGGTCCCAGGAGACTGGGCAAGCTTGAATTACCACAATAATCATTTACATTCTTCTGCTATGAAGTTATTTCATTTCATTATCTCATTTAATTATCACAATTTTTAAATTATTGCCTTCCATCCTATGGGTGAATAAGCAGGGGGCTCAAAGAGGTAAGTTCAGCAACTTACACTGATTTAACCTCAGTCGTTAAATATTTGCTGAGCACTTACTCTGTGACAGTCACTGTTCTGAATCAGCACTGTCTAGCAGAACTTTCTGAGATGGTACAAGTTCTATATCTGCACCATCCAGTACAGTAGCCACTAGTTACATGCAGCTATTGACCCTTGAAATACAGCTAATGTGGCTGAAGGAACCAGCTTTCCTAGTATTCATTTTAGTTAACTCTATCTCATATTACATAGCTACATGTAGCTAGTAGTTATTGTATGAGACAGCTCAGTTCTAGACATTGGGGGTCAAAGTGGCGAACAAGTCAGATAAAGACCTCTAGTCTTACGGAATTTACATTCTAGTGAAAGACACAGAAAATAAACAAATAAACAAAAATTACATAATACATAAGGAAATGAAAATCAGGTCATGATGAAAACAGAGCAGGTTAAGGAGATTGAGGATAATGGTGGGAGGAGATGTTTTTTGAAACCAATGGTCAGGAAAGGCTTCTCATAGAAGAACAGGTTTTGAATGTTGAAAAAAACTGTACAGAGCTATAAAAACCCTCCAAATCCTATGCTCTCTTCGCTACAAATTATTAAAAATTTCCTCTTCTTTTAAATAACCAGGCCCTCCCTGAAGCTATGACTAGTTCACCCTGTGATTCGTGACCATTCTTTTCTCTGAGCTACTGAACTTACTGTGAGGACTCTCTTTACCTATAAGACTTAGAGCATGTGATAACTCTTTTTTTGACTTTGTATATGTCAGACACTTTCCATTTACAGAAAATTGTCATATTTTACTGATTTTTTAGAGCAAGCTATTTTACTGCTATCTTCTGAAAAAATGTTTTATTATTGTTATAAGTATTGCATCTATAATATTATGTGAATAATACTTTCTTAGATGTGTTCCTTTGGTGCACTGCACAATCCATACAACTATACGTTACAGAGGCTGTGATGAGTATAATATTGTCTAGGGAAATTCATGTGCTTGAATATAATTCTGTTCAGATAGACAGTATCTTCTTGTCTGAAACTTAAAATTTCATAACCATTGTAATTACTATGACTTCTTCCTCAATGATTTCTAAATTCACTTAGAGAACATATTGTTCATGGACTTTCTCTTTGTCTAGGCTTAAGATTCTCGGGGTGATAGAAGAATAAGCAATAGAATGGGTGATGGATAGAGATTCTCAATTTGAAAAAAACAAGATAGGATAAACACAGATGCTAATATCCTCAACAAAATATTAGCAAACCAGATCCAACAATATGTTTAAAAGATCATACACCATGACCAAGAGGTATTTATTTTGGGGATGCAAGGATGGTACTATTTTCATAAATCAACAAACATGATACATTGCATAAACAAAAGGAAAAATTAAAAACCACATTATTGTATCAACAGATGCAGAAAAAGTATTTGATAAAATCCAGCACATTGTTATGATAAAAACTCTCCCCAAAGTAGGAATAAATGGAAAATATCTCAACATAATAAAGGCCATATATGACAAACCTGCAGCCAACAACATACTCAATGGGAAAAAACTAGAAGTGTTTCCCTGCCAGGACCCAAGATGGCGGAGGAGTAAGTGGAAGCTACACTAACCTTCTCCCAGAACCAAACTGAATTTACAACTAACTTACAGAAAAATTATCCTGAATAACCAATAGAACACTAGCTAGAAAGAAGCCTTATAACCATGGACAGACAAAAGAAACCAATCACCACAAAATGATTGGTAGGGAGAGCTGAAGAGGTGCAAGATGTTTAGCTGGGCTCTCAATGGCAGCAGCTGAAGTTCTGGAGGGATATTTCAAGCTGTGGGGAATTCCCCCTGAGAAGTGTGGGGTCTAAACACAACCTGGGTTCCCCAGCCTACAGTACCACAATCAGAAACGGAACTCAGATAAATCCTGCTATGAAAAGTAGCAGGGGTTTCTGTCTACCAGGGAGAGATGGCTGGAGATGCAGAGAGCCTCTAAAGAGTCAATGCATGCACAGAATTCTTTACCCTGGGCTCTGGCAGAGAGAGAGCAGAGCAAACTAGAAACATGTGAGGAGAGTCTGGAGCTGGTGGCTCTGGGGAGAGAACTGAAGGAAAAGCTGCCAGGATCCTTGTGCTGAGTCATTCCTCATACTGCAGAGGCCACCTTCTCAGGCAGAGAACTCCCTTCCAGGTAGCATCAGCCTGAAGGAAAGCAATAACCCACCTACAGGAATCACCCTTGCCTCACTCTGTGGTGCTTAAGACCTGATGCAGAGTAGAGCTGGAAGACTGTCACTCTTTAAGCCTAACAGAAAGTCTACAAGCAAGGTGGATCTCTGGGACCTCTGAGACTTTAGCTGACCACAGGCTTGGTGCTGGTTAAAGGCTGCCTTTGTTTGTAGCCTGGTTCTTTCTGTGCGCGCACGCGCGTGCGCACACACACACACACACACACACACACACACACACACAGAAGCCCAGTAGAGGGAGGCACAAGCTCTGGGTCACTGATAGCTCCAAATATGTTGCCCAGGACCAGTCACAGGGAGCATATATTTGCACCAGAGTCTTTGCAGATCTACCTAACACATAAAAACAAATACAAAGAAGCAGCCAAAATGGGAAGACAAAGAAACAGACCCCAAATGAAAGAGCAGAAGAATTCTCCCAAAGAAGAACTAGATGAAGTGGAGGCAAGAAACTTATCAGATAGAGAGTTTAGAGTAATGATTATAAGGATAATCAACAGCATGAAAAAAGACATTAAAACCAAAAAAAGAACCAGACAGAAATAAAGAATGCAATATCTGAAATAAATAATACCAGAAGAAATAACCAGTAGGTTAGATGAAGCAGAGGAGTGAATCAGTGATTTGGAAAACAAGGTAGAAAAAAATCATCCAAGCAGAGCATGAAAAAAAAGAATTTTAATAAATGAGGAAAACTTAAGAAACTTATGGGATAACATGAAGTATAACAACGTCTGTATCATAGGAATACCAGAAAGATGAGCAAGCAAGAGATTGAGAACCTATTTGAAGAAATAATGAATGAAAACTTCCCTAATCTGGTGAAGAAAAAAGACACACAAGTCCAGGAAGTTCAGAGAGTCCAAAACATGTTGGATCCAAAGAGTACTACACTAAGATGCATCATAATTAAAATGAGAAGCCTTAAAAACAAGGAAGAATGTTAAAAGATGCAAGAGAAAAGTAGGTAGTTACATACAAGTAAGCACCAATTAAACTGTCATCAGATTTCTCAACAGAAACATTTCAGGCTAGAATGGAGTGGTGTGAAATAGCCAAGGTAATGGAAAGCAAGAAACTACGACCAAGGCTACTTTACCCAGCAAGGCTATCATTTAAAGTGGAAAGAGAAATAAAGAACTTCCCAGACAAGAAAAATCCAAAGGAGTTTGTTAACACCAAACCAGTACTGCAACAAATGTTAAAAGGCTTGCTTTAAGAAAAGAAGAAAAAGAGAAAGAAAAAAAAAACAGAGGAAAATAGTATAACGATAAAATGGCACTAAATACAAACCTATCAACAATCACCTTAAAACATAAATGGCTTAAATTCTCCAACTAGAAGACATAGGGCAGTTGAATGGATAAGCAAATAAGACCATTATATACGCTGCCTCCAACAGACCCACATCGGATCAAAAGATAAACACAAACTAAAAGTAAAGGGATGGAAAAAGATATTTCATGAAAATGGAAAGGAAAAAAAGCTTCAGTAGTCATACTTATATCTGACAAAATGGACTTTAAAACCAAGACTATAGTAAGAGAAAGAAAGGGATACTACATAATGATAAAGGGGACAATCTGACAAGAGGATATAACCATACAACCCTAGTAAACATTTACGCACCCAACATATGAGCACCTAGTATGTAAAGCAAATTTTGATGAACATAAAGGGAAAGACTGACAGAAATACAGTCATAGTTGGGGATTTTAACATCCCATTGACTTCAGTGGATAGATCTTCCACACAGAAAATCAACAAGGAGACAGGTACCTTTAAGAACACACTAGATCAAATGGGTTGAATTGGTATCTTCAGAGTATTTCACCCCAATGCAGCAGAATATACATACTTTTCAAGTACACATGGAGCATTTTGTAGGATAGACCAGATACTAGGATACAAAATAAATCTCAATAAAATTAGGAAGATTTAAATCATATCAAACATCTTCTCTGACCACAATGCTATAAAACTAGAAATCAATCACAAGAACACACTGAAAACCACACAAAATGTGGAAGCTAAATAACATGCTATTAAACAATGAATGGGTAAAAATGAGATCAAGGAAGAAATCAAAAGATACCTTGAAATAAACAAAAATGAGAACACAGCAATCAAAATCTGTGGGACACAGGGAAAGTAACCCTAAAAGGGAAATTCATAGCACTACAGGCCCATCTCAAAAAACAAAAAAAAAACAAACAAACAAAAAAAAAACCCTCAAATAAAAAAATCTAATTTTATAACAAACAATCCCAAGGTGAGTAGAAGGAAGGAAATAATAAAGATCCAAGAAGAAATTAATGAAATAGAGTCTAAAAAAATAATACAAGAAATACAAGAGATCAAAGAGTCTAAGAGATGATTCTTTGAAAAGATAAAATTGACAAACCTTAAACCAGGCTCATCAAGAAAAAAAGAGAAAAGGCCCAAATAAATAAAATCAGAAATGAAAGAGGAGAAATAATAACTGACACTAAAGATATGCAAAAGATAGTAAGATAATACTACAAACAACTATATGCTGACAAACTGGACAACCTGGATGAAATAGATAAATTCCTAGAAACATACAATCTTCCAAAACTAAATCAGAAAGAAACAGAGAATCTGAATAGACAGATTATACCTAAAGAAATTGAAGCAGTAATCAAAAAACTCCTAACAAACAAAAGCCCTGGACCAGATGGCTTCACAGGTGAATGTTACCAAACATTTTGAGAAGAATTAATACCTCACCTTCTCAAACTATTTCATAAAATTCAAGAGGAGGGAAGGTTCCCAAGCTCATTTTAAGATGCCAGTATTATCCTAATTCCAAACCAGATAAAGACCCTACAAAGAAAAAAAATTATAGGCAAATATCACTGATGAACATAGATGCTAAAATCTTCAACAAAATGTTAGCAAACCAATTACAGCAATGCTTCAAAAAGATCACACACGATGATCAAGTGTGATTTATTCTGGGAATGCAATGATGTTACAACCTTTGCAAGTCAATAAATGTGATTCATGACATAAACAAATGGAAGAATAAAAACCACATGATTTTATCAGTGGAGGCAGAAAAAGTTATTGATAAAATTGAGCACCATTAATGATAAAAACTCTCAGCAAAGTGGTAACAGAGGGAACATACCTAAACATAATAAAGGCCATATATGATAAACCCACTGCCAACATCATAGTCACTGGGCAAAACCTACAAATATTCCTCTTAGATTGGGAACAAGACAGGGATGTCTGCTTTCACTTCTCTTGTTCTACATAGTACTAGAGATCCTAGCCACGGCAATCAGACAAGAAGAAGAAATAAAAGGCATCCAAATTAGAAAGGAAGATGTAAAACTGTCTTTATTTGCAGTGACATGATACGGTATATAGAGAACACCCAAAATTCCATGAAGAAACTACTAGAACTTATAAATGAATTCAGCAAAGTAGCAGGATACAAAATTAATATCTAGAGATCAGTTGCATTTTTATATGCCAATAGTGAACTAACAGAAGGGGAAATTAAGAAAACAATCCCATTCACAATTGCTTCAAAAAGAATAAAATACCTGAGAATAAACCTAACCAAAGATGTAAAAGACCTGTACTCAGAAATTATAAGACACTGAAGAAATAAATTGAGAAGAAACAAATAAGTGGAAGCACACACTGTGTTCATGGATAGGAAGAATTAATATCATTAAAATGTTCATACTACCCAAACAATCTATAGATTCAATGCAATTCTTATCAAGATTCAAATGGTGTATTTCTCAGAATTAAAAATAATATTTCAAAATTTTTTATGCTACCACCAAAGGCTCCACATAGCAACAGCAATCCTGATAAAGAAGACCAAAGTTGGAAGAATGACACTACGTAACATCAAACTATATTATAAGGCCATAGCAATCAAAACAGCATGGTACTGGCATAAAAACAGACACATAGATCAATGAAACAGAATTGAGAGCCCTGATACAAACCCATACATTTATAATCAATTAATATTCAACAGAGGAAGCAAACACATGCAATGGGCTAAAGATAGTTTATTCAATTAATTGTGTTTATTCAATAAATTGGACAGATACATGCAGAAAATGAAACTAGATCACCTTCTTACACCACACACAAGAATAAATTCAAAATGGATTAAAGACTGAAATATTAGACTTGAAACCATAAAAATCATAGAAGAAAACATAGGCAGCAAAATCTCAGATGTTGCTCATAGAAATTTTTTTTCAGATATATCTCTTCAGGCAAGAGAAACAAAGGGAAATAAATAAATAAATAAATAAATAAATAAGACTACCTTAAATTAAAAAGTATTTGCACAGCCATGGAAAATATCAACAAAACAAAAGACAACCCGCATATTGGGAAAACATATTCACCAATACATCTGATAAGGAGTTAACATCCAAAATTTATAAAGACCTTATACAACCCAACATCAAAAAAATAACCAACCCAATTTAAAAATGGGCAAGAAACCTGAATAGACACTTTCCAAAGAGTCATACATATGATCAATAGACATATGAAAAGTTGCTCAATGTCACTAAACATCAGAGAAATGCAAAGTAAAACTATAATGAGATATTTCACACCTGTCAAAATGGTCATGCTCAATAAATCAATAAACAACAAGTGCTGGAGAGGATGTGGAGAAAGGGGAACCCTTTGGCATTGTTTGTGGGAATGCAGATTAGTGCAGCCACTGTGGAAAGCAGTGTGGACATAGCTCAAAAAATTAAAAATGGATCTGCCTTTTGACCCAGTGATCCCACCACTGGGAATATATACAATGGAACCCAAAACACTAATTTGAAAGAACATACGCACCCCTATGTTCATTGCGGCACCATTACAATTGCCAATATATGGAAGCAGCCCAAGTGTCCATCAGTAGACAAATGGATAAAACAGCTATGGGACATTTACACAATGGAATACTACTCAGTCATAAAAAAGAAGAAGAATTTTACCGTTTTTGACAGTATGGATGGACCTGGAGAACATTATGCTAAATGAAATAAGCCAGTCAAGAAATGACAAATAGCATATGATTTAACTCATATGTGGAATCTAATAAACAAACTGAACTAACAAGCAAAATAGAGACAGAGTTATAGATAGAGAGCAGGATGACAGCTAAGGGAGGGAGGTTAGGGGGTGGAGGATTGAGCAAAAAGAAAAAAACAAGAGAGAAGGGGAGAGGCTAAATCAACAGGCATGTAGTCTTACTTCAGCAAACAGGACAATGAAGTGACCCTTGATTTTCTCTACTGGGGTTTTTGAGAAAGTACTCAGATGACACTTTCAAAGTCATTACTGGGTAGAGACACACATGTGATGGAAAAAAAGGAAGAATCTTTTTGTCTTTTGTCACAATTAAACATTTCTATATACAAACCACCACAAAAAGACAAAGGCTTTTATTTTCCCATACCACTCCCACTTTTCCCAATCAGAAACCAAATGAAAGGGAAGATTACAAATATTTCAGTGAAGTGACTTCAGATTCTTCATAAGCAAAATTTTGAAGCACATTAATATAACATTAATTCAACCCCCAACATTGTGTATTGTATTATCATAGATATTCAGAAAAGTTTACCTCACACACCTTTTAAAAATACTCTGAGGTCACTAATGGTTCTTTGACCATGCTTTGGGGCTTACAGACAAATGTAGTTTATTCAAAGTTGCTTTTAAACAGTTCTGTCAGATTATTTTAATATTCTCTCTACCATCCCAACTCTGTCCAGTAGAACTTTCTGTGGTAATGGAAATATTCTATATGTGTCCTCTCCACCACAGTAGTCACTGGTCATGCATGGCTATTGAGCACTTGGAAGGTGTCTAATGAGACTAAGGAATTGGATTTTTTATTTGAATTAATTTAAATTTCATTTCAAATAGTTACCTGTAGCTAATGGTTACCCCTTTAGATATTGCAGCTTATGCATGTTCTTCCTTCTGCCAGGAAAGCCATATTTCTGGCTTATCCATTTTTGACACTCTACGAATGAACGAATGAATACGTTACAGTTAGACACTATGCGTAGCTGACAGAGATGAATAAAAATGTTTAATGCTGACAGTATAATGCACTTAATTTCTCTGTGTTATCAGATAGCTTTGTACAATACTCTAAGAGTTTTGGGTATTTGAGCGTTCTGAGTTTTTTGTGACTGTGGATGATGCATGAGCAGGTGCTTACTTTGGATTGAAGAAAAGTTATTGGGTTTTTTTCCAAACCACATTCCAGTTTTCACTGATCTTACTTTCAAGTTCAAATGCTAAATTCACATTTGTTATCATGAAGCTGATTTAATTACATTTTAGGCAAATAGAAAAAACTGACAGTTCTAGTGAATGAAGCTTTTTACAAGCAAGCTCTTCTGAAAGCAGGAAAAGAAAAGCCAAAGCAATGGAAGTTTATTTTGTACATACATCGCACAAATGACCATTTCAGAGTCAGCTTTGGAGCAGCATGAAAGGTGTGGCTGGAACAGCAGCACTGTGTGTGAGGCTCATGAAAGGGCCAAAGTGTGCTGGTTCTCCAAGAAACCCTTTCACATCGTCCCTGGTTTGCTCCAAGCACCAGGGCAGCATTTACAATGTACCACAAGCCGCCTTTTCACCAGTTTCCAGCTGTAAAAGGTATTAGAACATTTATCAGTATTTTTCCACTTTTCTTTGTTCCCTCTTCCCCACTCCTCACCTCCCTCCCATTTCTACCCCCCACCCTAGTTTTTGTCCGTGTGTCCTTTATACTTGTTCCTGTAAATCCTTCCCCTTTTCCCCTGAAATTCCCTCTCCTTTCCCCTCTGGTCACCGTCAGCCTGTTCTCTATTTCAGTGTCTTTGGTTATATTTTGCTTGTTTGTTTGTTTGTTTTGTTGTTTAGGTTCCTGTTAAAAGTGAGATCATATGGTATTTGTCTTTCACCGCCTGGCTTATTTCGCTTAGCATAATGCTTTCCAGTTCCATCCATACTGTCACAAAGGGTAGGAGCTCCTTCTTTCTTTCTGCTGCATAGAAGTCCACTGTGTAAATGTAGCATAGTTTTGTGATCCACTCATTTACTGATGGGCACCTAGGATGCTTCCAACACTTGGCTATTGTAAATTGTGCTGCTATGCACATTGGGGTGCATAGGTTCTTTTGGATTGGTGTTTCAGGGTTCTTAGGATATAATCCTAGCAGCAATTTACACCATACACAAAAATAAAGGTGGATAAAGGATTTAAATATAAGCCATGACACCATTAAAGTCCTAGAGAGAACATAGGCAGGAAAATCTCAGATATTTCACGCAGCAACATTTTTACTGATATGTCTCACTCCCCAGTTTTAATCACCCATCCCCTTCCACACTGAATACAAGTTTATTACCTTAAATCTGGAGCACTCTGCTGGTTTTTAAAGTGACGGATGTGTGGAAAGGAGAATCTTATTTGGAACCTTACTTTGGAACCTGAACTAAGATGTATATTAGTACTCTGGAAATTCCTTCCAAGCTCCAGAACTTTGAGATTCTGCTTTTCTGACACAGACCCAGTTCCCAGCATCTCATCCCAGGATCAGGATCCTTGCTTGAGCACCTAACATTTGCTCCGTACCTAATATTTGTCCGAGGGTCTTATTTCTCCTTAACAGAAGATAATATGGTTAGAATGACAGGTGAGGACCACATGCGGACAGCTTTGGATGCAGATTGTATAAATGCCTGCAAATTCATGGCAAAACTGATGAGAATAGAAACTGAAATTTTGCTTATATCTAGAAAATGGTAAACTTAACACAATTCTCAGGAATCCCTCTGAAATCTTCAGTTTACTAAGGCATGTTTTTTACTGAAGAACTATCATTTGGGATGGAAAATTCAAAAGAAAATTGGAGAGTTATGATAAACATGTGGATAATTCTAGACACACAAATCAACTGAATTATCAGGCTCTTATTTGTTATATGTATTAAGTACCTTTGGTACCAATAAAGTTAGGACATGATTGTGGCATTTAAAAATTTTTTTAAATGATTACCTGAGGATATATTTATCAATTTTTATAGTGAGTGGGAGGAAAAAGAGAGAGAAAGAGAAGCACCTCTGTAAGAGACAGAGAGATAGAGAGAAACATCTATCAGTCACCTCCAGGACACACCACGACTGGAGATTAAACCTGCCAGCTTTTGCTGCATGAGACAATGCTCCAACCAACCAAGTCACCAGGGGAGGGCTGATTATGGCATTTTAGAACTAGATTTAAAGTGTCAAGAATGAACCAGGACAAAAAAAAAAAAAAAAGACTCAAAAGAGAAAGCAAGGGGAAAAGCAACTGAATGTTTTGTACTGACTGTGTGACTACCACAGTTGGGTGATTTTGTAGACAATATCATTAATTTTATTTTTAAGCATACCATCCAATTGAGTTATGTTAAGGCCAAGAGCTTGCCTTTTTCATTCTTTAAAAGTCATACTAATGCTTAGTCATTTTGTATCTTGACCTTTTTGGCAAACAATGAGCTATAAAATTAATGATTGGACTTTGGTATTTCCTAGTTATATATTAGAATTCCTTACACTGTGCTTTATTTCTTTCATATGCTACCACATGAAATAAACAAAGGGGCATGCAATAGCATGGGCACAACCTGAAATACCTCATGCCTCCTGGCGTATTACATATTCATTTCAACTTGTTAATGACTGTATTTTTTGTGGTGTGAATGGAGGTAGGCCGCTTTCATTAGGGTAATTTACAGTCCAATGTCCATTTATTTTAGCACAGATTGTAATTATTGGCAGTCTCAAGTTAATTTGTAACTTGCAAGTAAGGAATCTAATCGGCCTGACCACAAAGGTGAGAATTGAGCCAAACTGTGAGTGCACTGTCTATCCACAATTTACAGTCCAAGAATTCTCCCCAGAGGCCATGAAGATGTTTTCTCTGGACTTGATTTGAGCCCATTTGGAAAGAGTGTTTTACATTCAGGAATCTGAATGTCACTCAATCGGCTCTGAAGGGAAAGCATCCACTGTATTTAATGTTGAATATGCAAAATTGAGTCTAATCATTCTTTTCATTGCACATTTCAAAACAAAGAGAGCCATTGATAAAACACTCAGGCAGGAACATGGGTTGCTGCCATGTGACATTAACAGTAACAGAAAAGGAGGGTCTGAAACTTCAGTGATCCCATTTTCATGACATTGAGTGATGATTATCCTCCTAATAAGTGTAAAAAGGATTGTAAGTTTCACTGGGCATGTCATTAGCCCCAGGAAAGAGATGGTCTCAGTTATTTCAAAGACAAGAAAACATTTTTTTTCTCTCTGCATTTTCAGTCTCATTTGCTTCTAACTTTTAGGGTAAAAAAGGGTCTTGATAATTCTAAATATTGATAATTTTAAATATTTAACAGGCAATCACAGCATTTCACCATATTTTTCTGGGCAGAATAGCTGATAGGTTTTCATAGTGCCTAATAAATTCCTTATTATATAAACCAGGTTTTGCTATGTTGGGGTGGGAATCCATGTAGACTACTTGGGAGACTACCTAGGCACATTGCAGGCCTGATTCCCCTCGGGAGAACCTATCCGTGTGTGTGGGTCCTGTGCATCTCCAAGTGGGAGCTGGGCCCATGCCATGCAGAACGGTCTCCTACATCTCCCCCTCTGTTTTTAGTTAGTCTAAACTTGTATGAATACATAATAACTATACAATTGCATTACATACTCTGATAGTTGCATTACATGCTATAGGAATTCTCAGGACCTAATACAAACCAGGTGTTATGAACTGAATCATATCCCCCAAAATTCATGTGTTGAAGCCCTAAGACCCACAACCTCAGAATGTGACTTCGGCTATTTGGAGATGGGGCTTTTAAAGAGGAGATTAAGTTAAAGTGAGGCCCTTAAGGTGGGCCTTAATCCAATCTAATATGTGACCTTATAAAAAGAGAAGATTAGGACACACAGAGAGACACCAGGGTGTCCATGTACAGAGGGACCAACATGTGAAGAGGCAGCAAGCAAGGGGCCATCTACAAATCAAGGAGAGAGGCCTCAGAGGAAACCAACCCTGCCAACACCTTGATCTCAGACTTCCAACCTCTAGAACTGTGAGAATATACATTTCTGTTGTTGAAACCACCTAGTCTGTAGTATTTTGTTATGGTAGTTCTAGTAAATTAATGCACCAGGAATTAGGGAACTAGGGAAAGCCTTCTTCAGAAAGGGGTGGCCAGACTAAGAGAATGAAAGGAAAGACCATTTCAGGAAGAGAGACCAGCATGAGTGAAGGTCAAGGGTGAGCAAGGTCAGTGATGCAGACACCAGACGGCAGTGTCCACATCATTATGGATGAAATGAGACATTCACGCAGACTACCAAATCCAGTGGAGGAAAAGGGACAGCATGGCTTTTCTCTCAAGGGGAGCAAAAGCCTCGGCCCCTGCTTCGATGAGCTTTTATTGTCTTACTGGGCAATTACATGAAGGTCCTCATTAACTATGCACAGGTTCACTTTAGGTGGTTACCTTTTACAGAAAACAAAGGAGCCAATGCCACTAATCACATCACAGAAGAAGGATATTGCAAATGAAAAAGGGAAAAGTGGTCGAACCGGTTACACTCTATACTGGGGAGTTTTTAGCAAAAGCAAGACTCAAAGTGGCCTAGGCATATTGCAGGCCTGATTCCCCTCAGGAGAACCTATCCGTGGGTGTGGGTCCTATGCATCTCCAAATGGGAGCTGAGCCCATGTCACGCAGAACAGTTTCCTACAGTCAAGGTGCCTTAGAAACTTGAAAGAAATGTGGCTGGGGCACAATGGGCAGGTGAGCAGGGCAAAGGAAGGGAGGGGTCACAGACTCTTGTCATTTTTGGTTGCCCAACAGCTGAACAGCCTTTGCACTTTAGGAGGATCCCTCAAAAGGTGGGAGGAAGTTTTAGGGGAGCGGACACCCTCTCTCTGAGCTCCCTGAAAGCTAAAACATAGCACTTGATGGGCTCATGTTCACCTCTGGGACTCTGACTCAGGAGGGAGAGGCATGAAGGTCAGGATGCCTATGATGGAATCCAGAACCTACAGGTAAAATAGAAAGTGCCAGAGGCAACAGAGTGCAGCTGTGTAACAAGCATTCAGTGGTGACATGGCAGGTGTCAAGACGTTGGCAGGTATCAAGGTATCAAGGTGGTAGATGCCTATAGCAGCAGGCTAAGTAGGGTGACCAACTTGTCCTGGCTGGCTCAAGTGAAAATACCACAGGATGGTAACTCCTTGAGTCCTGAGCAGACAGGGAAGGTGAGCCTTCATTAAGTTAGGCAGATTGTCCCTGTAGCACAATTTTGGCTGTGCCTTACCTCCCTGACCTTCTGTTGTTTTTCCCAAGCCTTGTTCCCTTAGTCTTTCTGACAATTCTCAGTTACCTGATAGCTTTCAAAAAAAAAAAATATCCTTTTTGGCTTAAGTTGGCAAGAATTGGTTTTTCTTGGCAACAACAAAGAATGCTGTAAAAGGCCTTATAAGCCACATTATGGAGTTTCAGAATTTAGTTTGTCCAGAGGTCAGGGCAGAGTAGGGGAGAGAGCACCACAAGGTTCTAAGCAGAGAACAATCATCAGATTTTCACTTAAGGATAATCACTTTGGCTATAGCATGGAGAATAGATGGAATGAGAGCAAGATGGAAGACAGAGGAATAGAGAGAAAGGAAGTGGTAGGGAAAGTTAGGATGTTATGGTAACCAGATAGGCAAGAAAAGATGGTTGCCTAGACCCTCCAGGTGCTGGGGGGACTGAGGGATGTGGCAGTCGTGGTTGAATTACTGGTGAACAAGAGATAACCAAGGCCTTCAAGGACACTGACCCTGCCTCCCCGATGTAGAAAAACAGACTGCACATGCCCACCCTCCAGTACTGAGTCAACGTCCACAGGGCTGGTGCTCACTTGCTCCTGGCTACCAGCCACTGCAGATGCTCTGCAGCTGCCCTCAACAGCCGACCATGAATAGAGGGAATATTGCATCTCTTGCCAGAGCCACTGAGCCCTTCTTCCAGGCTATAACAGAATCCTGTTAGAACTATGAGCCCAAATTCTCCCAAAGTCTGTCACATCTATATCCATGCCATCTCACATTCCTGTTTTCCTTGGTCACCACCCAGAGCACAAAGTCACTCTGGTCAATAGCCATGCCCTGGTCCTGCCCTTCCCAAAGTCCCCTGGCTTCCAAAGGCTCAGCTCTGTGTTCCCTTTTTTTGTGTCTCTATATCCTGCTCCCCTGCAGCAAGCTCACTAACCCCCAACCTTCTAGATAATCAATTTTAGGAGCCAATAAATCCCAAATGTCTGTCTGCAGATGGTGTCACTTCTCAGCTTTACATCTTTCTATGCAATTGCCTACTCAGCACCTCTATTTGCCTATTTTTATGGGTGTCTGAAACCCAACATGTTTAAAAGTAAATGTATTTCCTCTCTCAAACCTGCTTCTCCTCTGTGTTCTCCATGTTAATAGATTGCACCAGCTTTTGCCAAACTGACAGTTCATGCTTCTTCCTTGCTTCCCATTCACTACCACCTCTATATGTGATCAATTACAGGCCTTGACTATTTGTTCAATAAATAATTATTGAGAGCCACTTAATTTCAGGCACTTCTCTAGGCACTGGGGGCAGAGTCTAGAATGAAAGTGACAAAAATCTCTGTTGCCAGCAGTGTGGTCCTAACATTTTTTTTTTTTCTGGTGATATAGGGTATGATCAATAAACAGCAGCTACCTTACAATATTTAAAATGAAGATGACTGATCCCATCCTGGAAGGAAGATACCTTGGGGTATGAGCATCATCCCCAAACCCCAAGGTTGTGGGTTCGATCCCCAGTCAGGACACATACAATAATCAATCAATGAATGTATAGATGGGTGGAACAACAGACTGATGTTTCTCTCTCTCTCTCTCTCCAAAATCAATCAATAAATTAAAAAAAAAAACAGCAACCAAGCTTAAAAGAACTTGAATTTGTTTTCAATAAAAATTTTTTTTTGAGGGAGGGAGCTAGAAATGTATAGCCTGGAGACCTAAAGAGATAATGAAAATTGTCTCTACATATTGAAATGCAGTGATGTGAAGGACACTACAGTGTGTACTAATTAATTCAACAAATATGTAGTAAAAATCTGCATTGAGCTAGGCACCTTAGACAGATATTATAAAGAACTGTGTATGATTTTACTGGATTTCCAAGCTAACACAGTTTCATGAACAAGGGTAGAAAGTACTGGGTCAGAGTCAGAGGACTTTATCATTTACAGCCCAGCATGGTCAGCAGCAGGAACATCATATTCCCTTCAGTTACTCTTGCTTCCCAAGTCCCATTAGCCTGCTGCACATGCAAGGGATTTGTTTCACAGCTGTGGAACCATAAGCTTAGAAAATCTCAATCTTTTATAATGTACAGCAAGCCAAAGTGCCCAGCCTTGGCACCAGAGGGAGACAATCTTTAACATACTGGACAGCCACAAACCTGCCTTCTTTGGAAGGAGACAACTACGTCAAATCTTCCAAAGCTTGTCCCTATACAAACATCCTTGAAAAATAGATGTATTAACCAGTGTTCTCCATACAGAATCAAAAGGATATATGTGTATATATATGGTTACAATGTGTGTGTATATACATATATACATAAGTGTGTGTGTGTGTGTGTGTGTGTGTGTGTATGTATCAAGAGAGAGAAAGAGTGAGTTTTGAGGGCTACCAAGTCCAAAATTGAGAAATCAACAGGGCAGACTGCAGAGCCAGGGAAAAGTTAATGGTGCCATTCAAGTCTGAAGGCAGTATTCCCTTCTCTTTGGGGAACATCAGTCTTTTCTCTGAAGTCCTTCAACTGATTGGATGAGGCCCACCCACAGTATGGAGGATAATCTGCTTTACTCACAGTCTACTGTTATAATTGCTAATCACATAAAAAATATTTTTACAGCATCATCCCGACTGGTGTTTGACAGAAAGCTACATACCATGAATTGGTCCAGTTGACATTAAATTAACTGTCACAATAGACCAGAACAGAAGCAGAAGAGATTCATAGAGTTGTCTCCCAACATGTACTTAATGTTAAACTCATGAATATCTGGTGTCTTTAGACTCTCCCTGCCCTCCCTCCATTTATCTTTAAAATTTTAAACAAACTTTATTAAACAATTATGAATTTCATTCCTCATTAATTTTGCATTTCTTATGCTGTACTCTGAAGCCAGTTCTAGGTGCTTCGGACACAAAGTGTCAGTCCTGCCCTCTAAGGCACTCACCAGACAAGAGTAGTGAAGGGCTCCGATGAAGGTGGGCACAGGTTGCTGTGGGAAGAGGTAATGCCGACAGGAGGGGAGGGAAGAAGAGCTGAAGCCTCCCAAACAAATGTCTCTGGAGAGTAATTTTAGAGAGTGACGAAAGGGTGTCGATGATCACACAGAAAACGGGATTCAAAGGCTCACACATTAGAGTAGTGGCTGACATTTTTAAGTCATCTGTTTTCTGGCTGATTTCCAAAAGGGTTTGTAAGAGTTTGGCTTCCTTTGCTTCCCACGCCAGGGTGTTCTACCTAGGGGCCGCTTGCAGCCCAGTATGGCTATGAATGCAGCCCAATACAAAATCATGAATTTACTTAAAACCTTTTTTTTGCTCATCAGTTTTCGTTAGTGTTTGTGTATATAATGTATGGCCCAAGACAACTTTTCTTTTTCCGCTGTGGCCCAGAGATGCCAAAAGGTTGGATAACCCTGGAAAAGATACCCTCCTCCGAGCCGAGCCACCGAGCCACCTCTGGGGCCTCTGCCTCTCCTCCCCGCCCCTCTCTCTCCTCTTCAGTCCCGCCCCCTACTTGTTTTGGCTCGTCCTTGGCGCGGAGGACTGTGGGAGTGGCTTCCTTGGATCCGCGCATAGCAACTGCCTGGAACTGGGCTCAGCCCGCGCAGGGCCTTAGATTCTCCAAAACGCCGGTTTTGGGAGAACCAAAGCCCGGTTACCCAGGCTCCACTGCTGACGCCCTGCTGCCTTCACCACGAGGTAGGAGAAGGGCCTCGGGCAGGGGTGCCTTGCGTGCAGCGCGGGTTCCTCGCCTCCTCCCGACCCAGCGACTGGGGGGTTTGTTTGTTGGGCCCTCGAGCCGCCTGTGGCTGCGGAGAGGTGCCACCCTTGCTGGTCTCCGCTGACTGCGTCCTCCAGGGCCCGCCTGTTTGCCCCAAACTGCGGGTGCCCAGTGCCATCAAGTAAGTGTACCCGCCTGTCCCAAGTCACAGTCACGCTTGAACCAGGGTCAGCAACAGATTAGAGCTTCTCACAGCAGACGAGGTGAACACTCCCTTTAATGTGTGTCGGGTAAAGTTTGTGGAAAGTGGTCCCAGGAAAGTTGGAATTCGTGAGGTGTGTGAGGATACAGCAGCTTCCCAAGTCTCCCAAAGGTGAAAACAGCAAAGACTGGAAGTGCCATCTTCCCAAGATGCCTTCTAGGCCTAAAACCCCACTTTCTCGTCTATCTGATGGATTTCCTAGCAGTGAGCTTTAGAAGGAACGACAGTGGGCATCTTGGAGGGAGACTGTCCAGCATAGTCAGCAGAGTTTCAAAAACTAGTACCTTTCACATTTCTAATAAAGGTTGTACTGGCATTTGATTTCCATTGGAGGAGCACCCTCCCCAGATAGTTTCAACTCCCGAGGTTTGTGATGTGCATAAACTGCAATAGCTTGGAGAATCCTACAAACCTGAGTTGTTACCTTTGATCTGCTGCAGTACCTGTTAGCCACGGGTACTTCGTTTTACCGTTCCCACCCTGACTTTCCACACATTTAACATTTGTATGTTCACTATATATAAACTGTTTTCAATCTGACTGCAACCCAGCAGGAGGGATGGAGCTCTGGTTTTAAAAGTTGCTGTTTTTATCGAATGTGTAAGCCAAACTGTCTTAAACGGGCCTCATAATCAGGCAGCTCTTGTTCAGCACAGTAGTCTTCAAAGTGTAGTTCCCAGACAGCAGTGTCTGCAGCATTGGGAACTGGTTAGAAATGCACATTCTCAGGGACTGAGGGAAGGGTGATGACTTCCACCCAGTATACTGAATCAGAAAAGGGGGGGGGGCATGGGAGGTTAGCAATTTGTATTTGAACAAACCATTACATTTCTGAGGCGCCCTGAAGCTGAAGATCGCCCATGTTGCTGTATAAGTAATCCCGACGTATTATTTTTTTTACTGCTAAATAGTTTTTCACTGCATAAATATACCATGTTTTGCTTGCTCATTGTATTGATGGGCATTTGGTCTGTTTTTAATTTGGGGCTTTTTATCAATAAAGCTCCTGTGAACATTATACAAATATTTGTGTAGACATATTTTCATTTCTCTTGGATAAATACTTTAGGATGAAATTGCTGGGCTGTAAGAGATACAAGGTCTGTCTAGAAAGTATCCAGCGATCTAATATGAAAAATAGAGACATTTATTGAAGAAGATACAAGATACAAGAAACATCTTACATTGGACAGTGATGCCTCAGTCCCCTTTGAAGTAGGCACCTTGGGACCTCACACAGTTCTCCCAATCACCGCGTTCTGAAACCTCTTCCCTTTCAAAGGTGATTTTAGTTTTGGAAAAAGCCAGAAGTCTCAGGGCACCAAATCCAAGCTGCTGGAGGACTGAGTCACTTGGGTGATTTGATGTTTTGCCAAAAAACTCTGCATGAGATATGATGCATGAGTGGGTGCGTTGTTGTGATGAACCTGTCAATCACCAGTTGCCCATTGCTGTGGCCTTCTGAATTATCTGAGTGGTTTTAATGGAGGAATGTTCAAGCTTAATGCAAAATTGGATGCAGATTTGTTGCTCTATTTGCTCAATCCTTTTGATTGGAACAGCCACACAGTACACATGCTCACTCAATGGTGTCTACTGCCCCCCGCTGATTAGTACAGTAAAGTTGTCATTGTTCATGCATGTGCATTCCAGTCCACTCTTGTTGGCTGCCAGGTTACATTGATGTGGTGCAACCCTTCCTTATATTAACAATGGCTGGACTTTTTCCGGGCAGACCTGTATATGTTAATTTTATGACTTTAAAAAAAATTGTACCATTTTACACTCCCACCCACAATGAATATTCTAGTTACTCCATATCCTTGTTGACCTTTTGTGTTGTTGGTCTTTTTAATTTAGCTGTTTTGGTAGGTGTGCAGTGGTTTCTGCCTGGCGCTGGCATTGACTATTACATACCTTTTCCTGTGCATGATCTGGACGATGAATCATATACCTCTCTAGTGCTTGTCACTGTCCTTTGTAGGAGTAGGTTTGGAATGAACAGAAATGAGGGCAACAAATGAATGTTTTGACACCTAGTTTTGAGAATTTGATGTGAAAAAAGTTCTAAGCCATAAAAATGTGTAGAAGTAAATTTGACCAGAAAGGTTATTAAATAGCTACACATTATTCAATTAAGAAATATTTTTTATCCAAAGAGCATATTTACACTACTGATTTTTTCTAGGTACAAATGATGCAGAATGTACACCTGGCTCCAGAGACAGATGAAGATGACCTTTATTCTGGTTATAATGACTACAATCCAACCTATGATACTGAGGTAAAAAAAACCCAAAAAACAAAAAACTAATTGTTTTTTATGTTGGTCTTTGTTAAGCTGCTGGTTCATGAAAAGTTTAGATTTGAGGATTCTTCCTTATTATGCTTTAAATTAAGTAAACTGATTAAAAGCTTACAGAAAATTGCTATTACTGAAGACTCCACTAACGTCCATCAGTAATAATAATAGCAGCAGAAGGGAAAATCATGAGAAAGGTTATGGAAATAAATTAGTATCAATCATATACTGTGTTCTTCAGCATTAGCTCTCTGAATGTGTGAGTTTAAAAGACTTAAATCACTTGAAGTATCTAAAATCAGTTTTTTTTAAAGCCCTAAATTTGAAATGTCTTGTGGAGTTAGTTTAATTCTATTAATTAAGTTATATAAGTATTTAATAGAAAAATTAGAAAATAGAAATAGGTATAAAGAAAAATTGAAATCATAGAAACTCTCACCACCCAGAGATTTAATCTGTGGGTGGTGAGACCATTAATTTACTGTGCTTCTCTCTCCACACATCTTCCTATGCAAATATGTGTATATCTCTTTATACACATATTTGTAAATATGTGTAAACTCTATAGTTTGGGGTAAAGTAGTATCATACTCAGTACTGTTTTGCAACCTGTTTTTTCTCTTTTATTAACATCCTCTTATGTCAGCAAATTTATACATCTATTTATTTTTATATTTTATTAATTATGCTATTACAGTTGTACCATTTTTTTGTCCCCCTTATCCCTTCTCCATGCTGCACTCCCTCCACCCTCCAGCATTCCTGCCCCCTTTTAGTTCATGTCCATGAGTTGTACATATAAGTTCTTTGGCTTTTCTATTTCCTATTCTTAACCTCCCCCTGTCTTTTTGTGCCTACCAATTATTCTTCTTATTCCCTGTACTTCCCCTCCATTCTCCCCCTTCCCCTTCCCACTGATAATCCTCCATGTGATCTCCTTTTCTGTGATTCTGTTCCTATTCTAGTTGTTTGCTTACTTTTTGTTTTTGTTTTTAGGTGCAGTTGTTGATAGTTGTGAGTTTGTTGTCATCTTACTGTTCGTAGTTTTTTATTTTCATTTACTTCTTAGAAAAGTCCCTTTAACATTTTATATACTATGGACTTGGTAATGAACTCCTTTAACTTTACCTTATCTGGGAAACAGTTTATCTGCCCTCCCATTCTAAATGATAGCTTTGCTGGGTAGAGTCATCCTGCATGTAGGTACTTGGCTTTCATGACTTCAAATACTTCTTTCCAGCCTTTTCTTGCCTATAAGGTTTCTTTTGAGAAATCAGCTGATAGCCTTATAGGAACTCCTTTGTAGGTAATTGTCTCCTTTTCCCTTGATGCTTTTAAAATTCTCTCCTGCCCTGGTTGGTGTAGCTCAGTGGATTGAGTGTAGGCCTGTGAACCAAAGCATCACTGGTTCAATTAATTCCCAGTCAGGGTACATGCCTGGGTTGAAGGCCAGGTCCCCAGTACAGGGGCGTGAGAGGCAACCACACATTGATGTTTTGTTCTCTCTCTTTCTCCTTCTTTTCCCCTCTCTCTAAAAATAAATAAATAAAATCTTTAAAAAAAAAGATTCCTTCTCTTTTATCTTGGGTAATGTGATTATGATGTGCCTGGGTATGTGCTTCCTTGGGTCCAATTTCTTTGGGACTCTCTGAGCTTCCTGGATTTCCTGGAAGTCTGTTTCCTTCACCAGATTGGGGAAGTTCTCCTTCATTATTTTTTCAGATAAGTTTTCAGTTTCTTGTTCTTCCTCTTCTCCTTCTGGCATCCCTATGATTCAGATGATGGAATGTTTAAAATTGTCCCAGAGATTCCTGAGCCTCTTCTCATTTTTTTGAATTCTTCTTTCTTCATTCTGTCCCAGCTGAATATTTATTTCTTCCTTTTGTTTCAGATCATTGATTTGAGTCCTGATTTCCTTCCCTTCTCTTTTGGTTCCCTATATATTTTCCTTTATTTCACTTTGGGTAGCCTTCATTTGTTCCTTCATTCTGTGAGCATCTTGATTACATGTGTTTTGAACTCTGCATCAGAAGGTTGTCTATCTCCTCGTCACTTAGTTCTTTTTCTGGAGTTTTGATCTATTCTTTCATTTGAGCCATATCTCTTTGTCTTGGCAAACCTGTTATGTTGTAAGGGGCAGAGCTTTAGGTGTTCGCCAGGGCAGGGCAACCCTCTTTGCTGCTTTGTGGTGCTGTCTGTGGGGGAGGGGCCAGAGAGGGAACAATGCTCTGCACTAGCTCTGCTGTAGCCCTACTTTCTGTCACTTCCCTCGCTTCCCACAAGTGGACTGTGGCCTTTTCAGGTGCTGATTCCCAGGTGGGTGGACTTGTGTACATTCTAGAATCCTGTGGTTCTCTCCAACGAACTCTCCTGTGAGTTTGGGAGTTTCTCCCTACTTCACAACCCCCACAAGATTTCACCACTAGAGATTTTGAGTCTTTAGTTTCTGGTCAGCCAGCCCCGCCCCCGGCCTCAGGGGCCAGTGCCTTGCCAGGGGTCCTCTCCCCTGGCCACCTGTCTCCACCCCTCCTACCAGTCTGGATAAATGTTTCTTTAACTCCTTGGTTGTCAGAGTTCCATGCAGTTTGATTTTTCTGGCAGTTCTGGTTGTTTATTGTTTTTAAATTGATTATCTTTCTTTTGGCTGTGGGAGGAAGCAAAGCGTTTCTACCTACACATCCATCTTGACTGGAACTCACATCTATTTAATATTTAGTGGTTACTTATTTAAAAGATGAACTTGTTCCTAAAACAAATATTTTAAATGTTTATATCATTGAGAGAGTTTTAGTTTTCAAATTGTAAATAACCTCTTTATAAACTCATCTTGAATTAGTGTGTGAAGAATGGTAAACATGAAGGACGTGGGAGCTACTTTATGTGCTAGTATATAAGAATTAAATATTACTATTTAGAGGACTCTCAACTAATTCAGAAAATTTCATTCTATTTTAACTAGAGTTTTTCATATAGCTTATAGTCATTTTCAAATTATTTTTTCCTCAGAGAAAAATGGTGGTCTTAGAATTTGAGACCTAGAAAGAAAACAAAGGAAGAAAATGGAAACCTTTCACTTACTCTATATGAAACAAAAATGTAGGAGAGACTGATCATTTTAGAAAATTTGAAAAATACAGAAGATTGGAGAAAAAAATGACATAAAAATCCTGTCACCCAAAGATCACCTGTATTAGACATATCACCTAATGCTTTCTTGTATTCTCTTGTCTTTTACCATGCAGGTGTTATCCTCCCGGCATCCAAACACACACACACACACATCCAGGATTGTGTAGACTCCTTTTTTAAAAATTACATGAAAACATAGGTATTTTCCTACATTAGTATAAATTATGAAAACCACTGATGTATCCCCCTTTTCCCCATTTATAAAAGTTATATGTATAAAACATATACTTGCTTGCCCTGGCTGGATGGCTCAGTTGGTTGGAGCATTGTCCCATACAATAAAAGGCTGCAGGTCTCATCCAGGGTCAGGGTACATACCTAGATTGAAGGTTCAATCCCCAGCTGAGGTGCATACTGAAGGCAACAATTGGTTTTTTCCTCACATCAGGATTTCTCTCCCTCTCTCTTTCTCTTTCTCTCCCCTCCACCCACTTTCCACTCTTTCTAAATCAGTGGATATATCCTCTGGTGAGGATTTTAAAAAAATACATGGTCATTGTTGAAAAACAAAATTATCCATAATTCCACTATTCAGAACTATAGTTAACATTTTCCTTGTTGTCTTTCCTTCATGTATATAGTTTTAGCATGTTTGACTTGAACTGGTATCTACTTTTCTGTTTGCTTTTTTACATTCAACTATATCATAAGCAGTCTCATAATACTAAAAATTGAAATAAATATAATTTTAATGGCTGCATAATACTGAATATGTACAGTTGATTTAACTATTTCCTGATTTTGGAATATTTACTTCTAGTTTGCTGCTATAAATAACAACACAATAAACAATTTTATGCATAAATAATTTTCTGTATTTTGATAAAATATTTTTTAGGATAGAGTCCAAGAAATGAAATATAGAAAAATCATGAATATAATCTTTTTTAAAGCACCAGAGAAACTTCCTAACTCCTCAGGTCATCACAGTATGGCTTCATTATTTCATTTAAAGTGAATATTCAGAATATCGGAAACAAAAATATATCATACAGTAAAATAAAAATATTTGCTTTACCTATGATTTCATTTTATCTTAATTGGAATAATAACTGAATTACTTGAAACAGTTATTAAGATGTTTCATAGACTATGCAAGTTGTTAATCAAATCATGCAAATGTTATGTTAGTTGGTATTTGTAATTGGAAAATTTGATGACAGTTTTTAGTTTGTCAGAATTCACTGAGATTAATCAAATTTTGCTAATAGTTTAGGAATACTAGTGGAGTTTCTTTTCCAAAAGATCTGAAGTGCTACAATTAATTGTGCTGAAGGTTGTCTTTGGTTTTATACTTCATGTGAAAGTTGCCTAATTTCTGTAGCTCACTGAGAATTATGTAGCTGATATGGAAGGTTATAAAGATTATTTGCAGTAAAAATTAAAGAAGGATGCTTGTACATAAAATGTTTAAAATGTACAGTATTGACTTCTGGTTATGTAACCTTTTACTTGTCTGCAGAGTTTTAAAAAGGTAGTTGATATAGACTCTATTTTTCACGTATTATTTGTATTTACTTTTTAATAACCAAGTATATTTTTGTGGGAAGTACAGTAGTCTCCGCCTTATGGACAGAAGATATTTCAAGTCTCCCAGTGAATGCCTGAAACTGGCAATAGTACCAAATCCTATAAATACTATGTTTTTTTTCCATATGTACTTATTTGTAGTAAAGTTTAATTATGAATTAGGCATAGTAAGAGATTAAAAATAATAACTAATAATAAAATAGAATAATTATAACAATATACTATGATAAAAGTTATGTGAATGTCATGCTAGAGGGCACCTGGGGAGGCCAAAGGAGGCCTCAACTTGAAAGAGGGGTTCAGGTCCTTGTCACCACACAAGAAAGAATTTGAGAACAAGACAGAAGGATTCAGCAAAGCACAGGAAATTTATTAAAGCAAAAGCATGCACTTGAGAAAGGAACGTTAGTGAACTTGGAGAATTAGTTGCCCCAGAGGTTTTTAAAATGTAGGGAAGAAGGGGATAGGATGGTCCTCAGCTTCTGACAGCTGGTGGGGTGACTGCTGGTGGGGCTTGTCCTCATCCTGGAATTGTCATTGTGATTCAGGGGGCAGAGTGACTCCAAAACTGCAGTGTAAATTTATTATAATGACCCCTTTGGTTACTTGTATGCCAATATGGCTGCTGAATTTGGTTAAGAATGGTTTTTATCTTAACTACAGGAAATTGGGAGGGGAAAGCTGGGAACAGGTTGTCAGCAAAAGTTGAGTCAGCAGTGTTTCAGCCAGGATGGAAAAGGGAAAGGATAGACCTTGAGGCCCTTCTCCCCTATCTGAATTTCCTGACTCATAAATTCCCCCTGAGAGATTTCAGTCCCATAATCATATGGGAAGATGAATGGCTGGTGGTCAGTCTTCTCTCGTTGCTACAGGCTGAGGTTGGGCATAGACCCTCCCTAGCCTGGGATTGAAAATCTCTTCCTGCCTTATCTAAGGCCCTGAGCTCTGTATCCCCTGGATGTTGAGGTTTGGGCTGGAATCCTTGGAGTATCATTTTTACATGAAACTGTTGTACTCTAGAAGATATAAATGTAACAAGACGATTAAAAGGCTTGGACCAGTTAATGAAAGTGGGAGAATAGTTATTAATGAACCAAGAAGTGGATGCACCCAGGTGAAAGAAGGGAGAACCTTTTTAATCATGTTCCAGGAAACACTGAGATCTGTTTCTTGGTTATACCTGGAAGCCAGGATGCCTGTTTGTAGATTTTTTGGACATTACATTCAATCTGACCTGACTTGTTTGCAGACGTGCAGCAGATTTTGTTAATGACTATTCAGATGACTCCCTGCTTGGCTAGGAGGTAGTCTAGGGCAAGTCTGTTGTCTAGGACTCCATTAACTAGGGATTTTGGGGATTCTCGAATTCCCTGTAGTGCCTCCTCTGTGTTGTGAGGCATGAGGTAGATTGTGTAAGGTTGTCTCATGTTAGGTGAACTCTATCCAAACGGTGGCTATACCAATTGCTGCTCCTACACCTGCTAAGATTAGGCTAATGGCTCTTTTGGCTCTTGTCGGGGAGGTTATGTCGTGGGCAGTTATTCCTACTCCTGTTGGTCCTAATAGACCAAGAGTGCATTGTCCCTTGAATTGGACATTGTCTATGCAGGGGTTAGCCAAGGCCCAGAGCAAAGAGGTGAAAGTTCCTTGTGGCCATCTGTCACAGGGGAGTTAGTATTTAAAGTGCCTATAATGAAAGATATATCCCAGAGGTGCACAAGCTCTTCTAGATTATGTGTGGTTTAGTCAGGTAGTGAGGTTGGGACCCCATGCAGGGGATGGCAAAAGTGGCCTTCCTGTTAATTTGACATCTCTGGGCCCCCTAGGGGCCTTCCAACCTTGAGGAGTGTGATAAATTAGTTTCCAGTAAGGGGGTTCAAATTCCTCCCAATAAATGAATCTTCCAGAAGGAGGTTGTTTTCCTTTCTATCAAAAACTTTGCGGGAGGCAGGGCAGCAGTGGGTAACGTTAGGATGACAGGATTGTGAGGTGTCAAAGGTCTTGGGAAAGATAGCAGGGACAATGAAACCCCTGGTAAAAGTTAAGTTTGGTGTGGGTTTGGTGTGTGTATCCCAGGGGATGCAAATAACATTGAGGGAAGAACAAGTTAAGGTGTATGGCCATTTTCTCTGGGTTCGATAACAGGGTGGAATGAGGCAAACAGAGCCAAAGGGAGTCTTTGTGGTACTGAAATGAACCTTCCCAGAGTGCTTTGGGGGACTGCAAAGGAGAATGGCATCTGGTCTTGTCATTATGGTATGCACTTGAGGCTCACTGTGTTCACCTGAGGGTGGGGATGGCAGATCCGAAAGACAGAAAGATTGTTTCCTAGAGCGATGGTATTTGAAAGGTTGGCAGGAGAGTTCTGTCTCCAATTCCTGTAGGTAATGGGGGAAATAAACCAAGTAAGGCTGGAACGGCCATTTTAAGAGTGAGGGAGATTGTTTAAATGGGATGCTTGGCAGTGCACAAGCGAGGAGAAGAATGAGGGCTACGGGAAACCCTAAGCAAAGAAAAAGACCTAAAATCTCAGCAGCCAGATTGTGGGTCATTTACTTATAGTTCAAGGAGTCTTCTTTGGGTGGTTTTTTAAAGAGTAACTTTAAGGCCTCCAGTGGTTCACAGGTATGGCTGGCCTGGTGTTCCTTCAAAGGCTCTGAAGAAAAAGGCTTCATTCTAGAAAAGTTTATCCAGGATTGTATACACAGTAATTTGACTGCCATGGGTTGGCAAGCAAGACTTGGTAGGGTCCTTTCCATTTTGGAGTTAATTGGTCCTCTGGGAAACCTTCCTTCTACGTCCTGAGGAGGACCCAGTCCCTGGGAGATATACTGGGCTTATGAGAGATTGTGCCCAGGGACAGAAGGTTATGATTGACATAGTTTTGGAGAGCCCGTTGTAACTGTCCTAGCTTGATGATATATTTAAGTTGCTCCTGAACTTCTGGGTCAAAACATGTCAGAAGTTTAAAAGGGCCTCCTGTGTAACATCTCAGAAGGTGTCCTGCCTCAAGGACAGTTTGAACCTGATGTGGAATTTGTGTTCCTAAAGGTTGTCCTAGGGTAGCTTAGTATCTTTTTCAGTAACAAGTCAGTTACTGCTACTGTATATAGTCAGCCTCGCCATGCAGTTGCCCAGAGTCTTAACTGTTTTGAGAAGTAAGCCACGGGCCTAGGGATGTTGCCTAGCTTTTGGGTTAGGACTTCTAAGGCAATCCTTTGGTTTTCTTCTACGTACAGAGTAAACAGCCTTTCTAGGCCAGGGAGGCCCAAGGCTGGGGCCTCAGTTAGGGATGATTTGAGGACCTTGAAGCCTCAGTTTAAGCCCTGGTTTTATTCTAAAGGCTTAGAATCAGGTCCTTTGATTGCCTTATAAGGGCACTTAGCTATCAGCCCAAATGCGGGGTTCCAGATTTGGCAGAAACCCACCATTCCTGAAAGGGTTCTTAATTGTTTGGCTGGGGACTATAAGATTTAGAATAGCTTTTTTTCATTCTAGAGAGAGAGAGCGAGATTCCCTGAGTTAGGTGGTAGCCTAAATACTTGACCATTAAGGAGAAAGGCTGGGCCTTATTGGGAGACACTTGGTATCCCTTTCCCCCAGGAAATTAAGGATTAAGACGGTGTTGTAGTCAGAGTCCTATCTAGTAGGGCTACAGATCCGAACGTCATCAACATTGAATTCTGGCCCCATGTAGTAGCTCCAGTTACCAGAGACTTTCCAAGCACTTGTCCAAAAATATAAGGACTGTCCTGGAACCCTTGAGGAGCAATGATCCCATTATATTGGGCCATTACATGGATGTCAGGATCCGTGCATTCAAAACCAAAGAGACTGACTATGTGGATAAAGTAGGATGCAAAACTATGCATCCTTGAGATTTGGCCTGATAGGGAACTTGGGATAAGAGAGTATGTGGTTTGGGTACAATGGGGTAAATGGGAATCACAGTCTCATTAATACCTTGTAAGTCCTGAACCATATACTACTCACCAGTTGTTATTTATTTATTTGTTTGTTTGTTTGTTTATTTATTTACAGGCAGTATAGGAGTGTTGTAAGGGGATTGACAAGGAACTATGAGTCCATGCTGGAGGAACTTGTCAATGGGGGGTTTTAGTCCCCTATGGCCTCTGGTCTCAGAGGGTACTGCTGTTTACGGGGGTATTGGGGCATTTGTGTTTTTTAGTTTAATTTGTACAGGGGTGCCTGGTGGCCCTCACAGGTAGACCCTTACTATTGGCTGAACAGCAGACTGTATGTGGGCTGGGATGGAGTCTGACTGAAGGTGGACTGGGTCTTAGTTAGAGACCAAGAAAATACGGAGTTGCCATTCCTCTGGGTTAAACTGAGAGGTTGGATGTTAGTACCTGGAGCCATCGTTAAATCCCTTCTCATTAAGGGAAAAGGACATTCTGGCATTACCAGGAATTGTTGAGAAACTAAACAATGTTGAAGGCAGCAGCTGAGAGGCAGAGTGAAAAACTTTTAGGCTGCCCCCTTAGCCCCGTAATGGTACAAGCCTTGGATGTTAAGGGTCCCAATGTTCCATTAAGACTGAGTAGGTAGCTCCGATGTCAATTAAAAAATTAACTTTTTTACCTGCTATATCAAAAGTCACCCAGGATTCTTCTGTAGTAATGAGATGTCTTTCATGAGGAGCCACTGAGAACCCTGGGCCCCTTCAGTCTTCCTCAGATAAGGCCATTATGTGTTCAGGAGTCCCCTTTCCCTTCGGAGCTGGGGACAATCCCTTTTCCAATGGCTTGGCCAGTCACAAAGAGGGCAAAGCCCACGGATTCTTTCCTGGGGAGGGACACCTCCCTGGAGAGGTCCTGGCTTTTAGGGACATTGTCTGTTATAATGACCCAGCTCACTGCACTTATAGCAAGCCCCCTTGGGAACTCAGGGAGTGACCTATTTGGGCACCTCAGTGTTCTCCTTAGGTGACCTTGAAGCTGCAGGGGTCAACAACAGCAACTGCTACCAATTGAGCCTGCCGCTTGGCCTGTCTGGTCTCACACTGGGCCCTTTCATCTCTGTCTGGTCATGGTTATTGTGAACCATGAAGGCAGTTTCTAGTAACTGAGCCATTGGAGACTGAGGGCCAAATTGAAGTTTTTGTAACTTTCACTGATATCTGTGGCAGACTGACTAAAATTGTTGACTGAGTAAGGCTTGTCCCTCAGAGGTGGAGGAGTTTATGTTGGTATACTTTCTAAAGGCCTCCATCAGTCTGCCCTGAAATAGAGCAGGATTTTCTTCCTTTTCTTGAGTTACCTCTTTCACCTTTTCATAATTTACAGGCTTGACAATACATTTTTTCATGCCACTTAAAAGACAGTGTATCATACCATCTCTTCTAGCAAGGTCTGCCTGTCCTACCTGGTAGTTCCAGGCTGGACTTTGGGCTGGGCCTACAGTTGTCTGCACTAGTGTCTATCCAGGTGGGCTGCCGCCATTCCATCGGCATGTCCCTGGGGTGCTAACCAGATCCTGTTTCTCCTTAGTAGTATAGCAGGTAGACAGGACAGTCTGAATGTCCTTCCAGGAGAATATGAGCGTCCCTCCACACCAGGTCAAAAGACATTGTCAAAACTTGAAATTCATCTACAAACCAACTCTGGTCTTCAGAGAACCGGCCCATCTTTATTTTACATTGGGTGAGGTCCGTCATGCTAAATGAGACATGAACCCTACTGATTCCCACATCTCCATTTGCAACTTCTCTGAGAGGATATAACTTCGTAGGGCCTGGATGATAAGTCCTGGTACGTCCTCTAGGCCTGAGCTCCCATTAGTTGTGGTACATAAGGAGGAGGCATAGTAGGGGGACTTACAGGCAGGGTGGAAGGTGCTATAGAGGGTGTCCCAGGGGAACCTTGGGATGAGGAGGGGCCCATCCCTGACCTTTGTGTTCCTTTGCATTATCTCATGGGCATGATGGGAGTGCCAACAGGAAAGGGTCGTCTAGGATGTCTATATTCCCCTGGGGAGGACTAGAAAAGGGGGAATGGGCATAGCAGATCTTACATGAGCCTCTTTTCCCTGGGTCTTGGTATGGGGTCACAAAGGCTTGTATGTAAGGGGTTTTCCTGGCATTTGCAAAGAGATATAATTGAAGAACAGTATTGTAACTTAAGGTCCCATTTTCAGGCCATGTTTCCCATTTCCCTAATTTATGTCTGGACCATGCTGTATTGCAGAAGAAAATGAGTTGGATTTTGTTTGTTTGTTTGTTTGTCTGTTTGTTTTAAACCATCTAATTTGAAGTCCATCCAGTTGGTTAGAATGCAGCCTAGTGGTGAGTCCTTGGAAATGAACAAGGAGTTTTCCATAATTCCTAGAGAAAGAAAAGGGGTGTGCTAGTACAAGCATCCCAACCTGTCCTCCCACTGTGGGGTGGCTTGAGAATCCACCTACTCATTTAGGGTGAGCTAAGAGGGTCTGAACCTAAGGGTACAGGGTATCCTCTGCACTTACAGTCTGGCCAGCCTGTCTAGGGTATCCAAGGGGTGGACCAGTGTGGTCCCTACTATCATTGGCCCATGCCGTCCACCTGGTGGAGATTTGTTTACTTGTCCAGGCATTGGGAGACTTCTAAGGGAAAAGGAGGCCCTCAGGTGGAGCTGGTCTGTGACATCCCGGCTGTTGCCACTTTTTTTTTGGCCCGGTAAAGGCCAGGGCCAGTTAAGGCCTGGGATGCCATGGTGTCAGCCTCATGAGTAAGCATTGTTCCAGTTAAAAGGCTGATGCTGGTGATTAGAGCAGTGGTCAGCAAGAAAGGAGAAAACACCCTGGGAAGCCAGGGCATTTAGACATTAGTCCAGGGGAGGCCAGAGTGGTCATATGACCATAGAATAGTCTGCGAGAGGTCCAATTTGCATTCGGATCAAGTAAAACTGAGGCACATGGGGAAAGAGGGTGCAGACATCTATAGAGTAGCAGGAAATGAGATGAGTAAATACTAGTACAAATGTCTAGATAGCAGTAAAAGAGTGGTGTAAGCATTGTTAATCCCATATCTAGTTTATAAGATCACAAATGTGTTTTGTGGCTGCATTGAGTTGGGAAGCTAAATGATGGATCATGTTATGGATATCTGGTTCCCAGAAAAAGAGAAAAATCTAAGAAAAAGGGGTGTTTATGAAAGGTAGAGGTGAAATGAGGCAAGTCTTAATGAGCAACTGAGGGCAGAAAACTTACTCCTCTGGGGTGTGTGGGTCTGAGGCTGTTGGTTGTGTGGGAGGGGGGCGTTAAGAATGAGTGAGAAAGAGAGAAGGAGAGACTTAGTCAGGAGTGAAGGAAAGAAACAAGAGGAGGGAGGGTTCCTAGAGATAGGGTTAGGAGGTGAGCCGAGAACAAGCTGCAGCAGCTCACTGTTCTCCTGGTTGCAAGTCTCAGGGCAATAATGTGAAAGGTACAGACATCCTGGCTGACTTACCAAGCTGTTGCTGGAGGACACCATGGAAGCCAAGGGAGACCTCAGCCCGACAGCAGGGTCCAGGTCCTTGTCACTGCACAAGAAAGAATTTGAGGGTGAGATAGAAAGATTCAGCAAAGCACAGTAAATTTACTAAGGCAAAAGTACACATTTGAGAAGGGAGTGCTGGTGAACTCTGAGAATGAGACACTCCATTGAAGTATGGGTACAAGGTTTTTAAACATAGGAAAAGAGGGGATAGGGTGGTGTTCAGGGTTTTTTAATTGATTTTTAGAGAGAGAGAGAAAAAAAAACATTTATTTGTTGTTCCACTTAGTTATGCCTTTATTGGTTGATTCCTGTATGTGCCCTGACTGGAGGCAGAACCCCTTAACGTTGGCGTTTTGGGACGGTGCTCTAACCGACTGAGCCAACCCTGCCAGGGCCAGTCATCGGTTTCTGATACTGGGGGGAGGGGATGGGGCACTGCTGATGTGACTTGTCCTTGTCCCTCCTCTCCAAATAGTGATTTCTTTTTTGGTTCTCCCAGAACTGTCATGGTGATGTGAGGTCAAAGTAGTCTGAAAACCACTGTAAATTTATTATATTACAATGGCCCTGTTGATCACTTGTTTGTCAATACAGCTGCTGACTGGGTAAGACCATTTTTTGCTTGTCTTCACCACAGGAAATTGGGAGGGGAAAGGAGGGGAACAGGTTGTCTACAAGAGTTGCAATGTTCCAGCCAGGATGGAAACCAGGAAGGGTAGAGAGAGCTTGAGGCATTTCTTCCCTATTCTAACTTTCCTGCCTCAAATGTAGTCTTTCTCTCTCAAAATACATTGTTACACTATACTCACCCTTCTTGTGATGCTGTGAGATGATAAAATGCCTTCATGATGATGTGAAGAGAAATGAATGAGACATTATTTAATAAGTAAAATAAGTGTTACTTGAACACAAGCACTTACATGCCACAGCAGTCAGTCTGATAACAAATCTGATAACTTAGCTCCTAAATGACTTGGGCAGGAGTGTGTACAGGGTGGACAAAGGGATGATTTATGTGTTTGGATCATGGTTGACCTCGGGTAACTGAAATGGTAGAAAGCAAAATCTCAGAAAAGGGGGGACTACTGTCAATTGAAATAAATCAAAGGCTCATATGAGAATTGCTTGTAGCTATGTATGAAGTCTTAGAGCCAGAATGTCTGTTGGTGAAGGAGTAGGAAGTAGAGGCTGGTTAGAAGATTGTTAGTTGGTAAGACTTTGTCCCTTTGAGAATCTAAAAATGGCATTTTGTCCAGGAAACCCAGGAACATTTGTATTTTGCCCTTGACAGATGTTCCTTTTCTCAAATTTGCTGAAGGATAATATGAGTACAGGTCATGAATCAGCAAGCTATTCACTTTGGCATATGAAAATGGAAAAAGAGGAAGTGTTTGCCCCATTGCTTATACAAAATATTTCCTTTTCTGTCCCAAGTCTTTCTCAGGTAGGGCTAACCTAAGTCATGATCCCATATATGGAAGAAGAGGAGAGGGAGAGAGGAAGAGAAAAAAAGAGATATGGTTCTCTGTTCCTACTACTCAAGCTACTTGAAGGAAAAAAAAAAAAAAAAAGAAAGGTCGTATCCTTGTGTACTTGATCTTTAACCAGGCATGATGATGCCAACCATTTAAACAGTGGCCAATAAAGTGCTTTACAACTGAACAACATTGTCAGTACTCCTCTTCCTAGTGGAGGAAAGAGCCTTAATATTTTAGACAGTGTGGAGAAGGGAGATTTGAAGACAGGAGTCTGTGAGCCCCTAGCTGGATATGGACAGTTAGGGGAGGATGAATTAGAGAGGATCATGAATACCAAGCAAAAACGTTTCAATATTTAGAAAAAAAAAATTCTCACTTCATGTTGAATGTTACGTTTCCTTTTTATTTTAGGAATTGGAAAATGACACAGCTTTTCAGCAAGCTGTGAGAACCAGTCATGGCAGAAGACCTCCAGTAAGTAAATTAATTTTTATTGGGGTAAAAAACACATAAAATTTACCATCTTAACCATTTTTATTTGTTATTTTTTTACTGTTGTTCTATTACTGTTGTCCCAATTTCCCCCATTGCTCTCCCCTGCCCCGCCCATTCCCCCTCCCACAAGTAATCCCCACCTTGTTGTCCACGTCCATGAGTCATTTACTCCTGTTCCCTGACTAGACCCTCCCCTTCTTCCCCCCCTCCCCTCTTCCCTCTGGTTGCTGTCAGTCTGTTCCTTGTTTCCATGCCTCTGGTTCTATTTTGCTCATTTGTTTGTTTTGTTTATTAAATTCCTCTTATAGGTGAGATCAAATGGTATTTGTCTTTCACCGCCTGGCTTATTTCACTTAACATAGTCCTCTCCAGTTCCATCCATGCTGTTGTAAAAGGTAGTTCTTTCTTTCTGCTGTGTAGTAGTCCACTGTGTAAATGTACCACAAGTTTTTATCCATTCTTGTAGCGATGGGCACTTGCACTGTTTCCAGATCTTCACTAGTGTAGATAATGCTGCAATGAACATATGGATGCATATATTCTTTCAAATTATTGTTTTGAGATTCTTAGGATATATTCCCAGAAGTGGGATTGCTCTGTCAAAAGGCAGTTCTATTTTTAATTTCTTGAGGAAACTCCATATTGTTTTTCATAGAGGCTGTACCAGTCTGCATTCCTACCAATAGTGCACTAGGGTTCCCTTTTCTCCACATCCTTGTCAGCACTTGTTGTTTGTTGAATGGTTAATGTTAGCCCATGTGGCAGGTGTGAGGTGATATCTAACTGTGGTTTGAATTTGCATTCTCTGATAACTGGTAATGTTGAGCATTTTTTCATATGTCTATTGGCCATTTGTATGTTTTCTTTGAAGAAGTGCCTGTTCAGGTCCTTTGCCCATTTTTTAATTGGACTGTTTGTCTTCCTGGTGTTGAGTTGTAGAAGTTTTTTATATATTTTGGAAATTGGCCCCTTATCAGATGTATCATTGGCAAATATGTTCTCCCATAGAGTGGGTTCCCTTTTAATTTTGTTGGTTTCTTTTGCTGTGCAAAAGCTTTTTACTTTGATGTAATCCCATTTGTTTACATTTTCTTTGTTTCCCTTGCCTTACGAAATATACCAGAAAAAAAATACATTCCTAGGAGAAATGTCTGAGATGTTGCAGCCTGTTTTCTTCTAGGATTTTTAAGGTTTTGTAACTTATGTTTAAATCTTTTACCCATTTTGAGTTTATTCTTGTGTGTCATGTAAGTTGGTGGTCTAGTTTAATTTTTATGCATGTGTCTATTCAATTTTCCCAAAATCATTTATTGAAGAGATTTCTTTTACTCCATTGTATGCTCTTGCCGCCTTTGACCATAAAGGCATGCGTATATTTCTGGGCTCTCCATTTTGTTCCATTGATATATACGCCTGCTCTTATGCCAGTATTAGACTGTGTTGATTACAATGGCTTTGTAGTACAGTTTGATATCAGATATGTGATCGTTTCTACTTTGTTCTTTTTTCTCAAGATTGCTATGGCTATTTGGGGTCTTTTTGGTTCCATATACATTTTTGGAGTATCTGTTCGAGATCCGAGAAATATGCCACTGGTATTTTAATAGGAATTTCATTGAATCTACAAATTGTTTTGGGTAGTATGGACATTTTAATGATGTTAATTCTTCCAATCCATGAACATGGTAATTATTTCCATTTATTTGTATCTTCTTTAATTTCTTTTCTCAATGTCCTATTATTTTCAAAGTATAGATCTTCTACCTCCTTGCTTAAATTTATCCTAGGTACTTTATTCATTGTTGTTTGATAGTAAATAGGATTTTTATCTTATCTTCTCTAATAGTTCATTATTAGTTTATAAACTAACACCACTGATTTCTGAATATTAATATTGTATTCTGCTATTTTGCTAAATTCATTTATTAGATCTAGTAGTTTTTGGTGGAGTCTTTATATTTTTCTATGTACAATATCATATCATATGCAAATAAGGATAGTTTACATCCTCTTTTCCAATTTGGATGGCTTTTATTTTTCTTCTTGTCTAATTTCTGTGGCTAGGACTTCCAGTACTGTGTTGAATAAGACTGGTGAAATCTGATGCCGTTGCCTTGTTCCTGATCTTAAGGGAAAAAGCTTGTATTTTTTGCCCATTGAGTATCATGTTGACTGTAGGTTTGTCATGCATGGCTTTTATTATTTTGAGGTATGTTCCCTTTATTACCACTTTGTGGAGAGTTTTTATCATAAATGGGAGCTGGATTTTATCAAATGCTTTTTCTGCATCTATTTATGTGATCATGTGATTTTTTTATCCTTCACTTTGTTTATATAATGCATTACATTTATTGATTTGCAAATATTGTACCAATCTTGCATCCTCAGAATGAATCCCACTTGGTCATGATGTATGATCTTTTTTACTGGATTGCTAGATCTGTTTTGCTGATATTTTTCTTAGAATTTTAGTATCTATGTTCATCAGAGATATTAGCCTATAATTTTCTTTCTTTGTAGTGTCTTCATCTAGTTTTGGAATTAGGATAGTGCTGGTCTTGTTAAAGCTTGGAGGTATTTCCTCCTCTTGAATAAGAGAAGGAGAGAGGTGTTAGTTCTTCTTTGAACGATTAGTAAAATACACCTGGGAAGCCATCTGGTCCAGGAGTTTTTGTTGGGAGGTTTTTGATTACTACTTCAATTTTACTAGTTGTAATCTATTAGGATCTCTGATTCTGTTCTTAATTCAGTTTTGGAAGATTATATATTTCTAGTAATTTATCCACTTTGCCTAGATTGTGCAGTTTGTTGATGTATACTTGTTCATAGTATTTTCTTATAATCCTTTGTATTTCTGTGATATCAATTGTATTCCTCTTTTATATCTGGTTTTATTTATTTGGGTCTTCTCTTAAAAAATTTTGTTATTGTTATTACAGTACATTTGTCTCAATTTTCACCCCTGCCCCACCCATCCCCACCTGGCACCCTCGAACCTACCCCCTTTGGCTTTGTCCATGTGTCCTTCGTACATGTTCCTTGATGGCCCCACACCCCATCCTGTTACCATTATACCCTATTATCACCCTCTGTCCTCCTCTCTGATTACTATTGGATTGTTTTTTATTTCAATGTCTCTGGTTGTATTTTGCTTGCTTGTTTGTTCTGTTGATTAGATTCCACTTATAGTTGAGATCAGATGATATTTCTCTTTCTCCACCTGACTTGTTTCACTTAGCATAATGCTCTCTAGAGCTATCCATGCTGTGGTGAAGGGTAGGAGCTCCTTCTTTCTTTCTGCTGCGTAGTATTCCATTGTGTAAGTGTACCATAGGTTTTTGATCCACTCATTTACTGGTGGGCACTTAGGTTGCTTCTAGCACTTGGCTATTGTGAATTGTGCTGCTATCAACATTGGGGTGCATAGGTTCTTTTGAATTGGTGTTTCAGGATCCTTAGGGTATAATCCCAAACGGTGGCATTGCAGAGTCAAAAGGCAGTTCCATTTTTAGTTTTCTGAGCAAGTTCCATACTGTTTTCCACAGCAGCTTCACAAGTCTTTATTCTCACCAACTGCACTAGGGCTCCCTTTTCTCCACAGCCTCTCCAACACTTGTTTGTTTATTTGTTTATGATGACCATTCTCACCAGTGTGAAGCGGCATCTCATTGTGGTTTTAATTTTCATCTCTCTGATGGCTAGCGATGTTGAGCATCTTTTCATATGTCTCTAGGCCCTCTATGTCCTCCTTGGAGAAGTGTCTGTTCAGGTCCTTTGCCCATTTTTTTCTCCTTTTTTAAAAAAAATATTTTATTGTTGTTCAATTACATTTGTCTGCATTTTCCGCCCAACAATCCCCCCCACCCCAGACAAACCCACCCCTCTCCCTTGTGTCCACCTTAACCCTTGTTTTTTTCCATGTGTCCTTTATAGTTGTTCCTGAAAACCCTTCCCCCCATTATCTCCACCCCCTCCCCTCTGGTTATTGTTAGATTGTTCTTAATTTCAATGTCTCTGGTTATATTTTGTTGTTTTTGTTTTCTTTTGTTGATTATGTTCCAGTTAAAGGTGAGATCATATGGTATTTGTCCCTCACCGCTGGGCTTATTTCACTTAGCATAATGCTCTCTGGTTCCATCCATGTTGTCACAAAGGTTAGGAGCTCCTTCTTCTCTCTGCTGCATAGAATTCCATTGTGTAAATGTACCATAGTTTTTTGGTCCATTCATTTACTGATGGGCACTTAGGTTGCTTCTAGCACTTGGCTATTGTAAATTGTGCTGCTATGCACATTGGGGTGCATAGGTTCTTTTGGATTGGTGTTTCAGGGTTCTTAGGATATAATCCCAGCAGTGGAATTGCTGGGTCAAAAGGCAGTTCCATTTTTAGTTTTCTGAGGAAACTCCATACTGTTTTCCACAGTGGCTGCACCAGTCTGCATTCCCACCAACAGTGCACTAGGGTTCCCTTTTCTCCAACAACCTCTCCAACACTTGTTGTTTGTTAATTTGTTTCTTAGGGCCATTCTGACCAGTGTGAGGTAGTATCTCACTGTGGTTTTAATTTGCATCTCTCTGACAGCTAGCGATGCTGGGCATGTTTTCATATGTCTCTAGGCCCTCTCTATGTCCTCCTTGGAGAAGTGTCTGTTCAGGTCCTTTGCCCATTTTCTGATTGAGTTGTTTGTCTTCCTGGTGTGGAGTCATGTGAGTTCTTTATATATTTTGGAGATCAAACCCTTGTCCAAGGTATCATTGGCAAATATGTTTTCCCATATAGTTGGTTCTCTTTTGATTTTAATGCTGTTTTCTTTAGACATTCAGAAGCTTTTTATTTTGATGAAATCCCATTTGTTTATTCTTTCCTTTATGTCTCTTGCTCTAGGGGACATATCAGTGAAACTACTGCTGCCTGGAATATCTGAGATTTTGCTGCCTATGTTCTCCTCTAGGACTTTTATGGTGTCGCAATTTATATTTAAGTCTTTTATCCACCTTGACTTTATTTTTGTGTATGGTGTAAGTTGGTGATCAAATTTCACTTTTTTGCATGTAGCTGTCCAGATCTTTGAATACCATTTATTGAAGAGGCTATTTTTGCTCCATTTTATTCTTCTTCCCTCTTTGTCAAATATTAATTGACCATAAAGACTTGGGTTTATTTCTGGACTCTCTATTTTGTTCCATTGCTCTGTGTATCTGTTCTTATGCCAGTGCCAGACTGTTTTGATTATAGTGGCCTTGTAATACAGTTTGATATCAGGTATTGTGATCCTTTCTACTTTGTTTTTCTTTCTCAAAATTGCTGCAGCTATTCGGGGTCATTTATGGTTCCATAAGTTTTTGAAATGTTTGTTCTGTATCTGTGTCATTGACACCAAATATATCATTGGTAACTTAATAGGGATTGTGTTGAATCTATAAATTGCTTTGGGTAGTATGGACATTTTGATGATGTTGATTCTTCCAATTCATGAACACTGTATATGCTTCCACTTATTTGTCTTCCTTAATTTCTTCAGTGTTGTGTAGTTTTCTGAGTACAGGTCTTCCACCTCCTTGGTAAGGTTTATTCCTAAGTACTTTATTTTTCCTGTTGCTGTAGCAAATGGTATTCTTTTTCTTGATTTCTGATTCTGATCTTGTGTTGGTGGTGTACAAAAATGCCTTTGATTTCTGAATATTGACTTTAAACCCTGTTGTTTTGCCAAATTCCCTTATTAGGTCAAGTAGTTTTTTGGTGAAGTCTATAGGGTTTTCCATGTACACTATCATATCATCTGTAAACTGTGACAGTTTTACTTCCTCCTTTCCAGTTTAGATGCATTTTATTTCTCTTTCTTGTCTGATCACTGTGGCTAGGACTTCCAATACTGTATTGAAGTGGTGAAGGTGGATATGCCTGTCTTGTTCTTGATCTTAATGGGAAAACTTTTAGTTTTTGCCTGTTGAGTATGATGCTGGCTGCAAGTGTCTCATATATGGCCTTTATCATGTTGAGGATGCTCCCTCTAGTCCCACTTTGCTGAGTGCTTTTATCATATATGGATGCTGTACCTTATCAAATGCTTTTTCTGCATCTATTAATATGATCATGTGATTTTATTGTATCCTTTTGTTTATGTGATTTATTACATTTATCAATTTGTGAATGTTGTATCATCCTTGCATCCCTAGGATGTATGCCATTTGAACATGATGTATGATCTTTTTAATATATTGCTGGATGTGGTTTTCCAATATTTTGTTGAGGATTTTTGCCTCTATGTTCATCAGCGATATTGGCCAATAGTTTTCTTTCTTTGTTATGTCTTTATCTGGTTTTGGAATTGGGGTGATACTGGCTTTATAAAAAGACTTTGAGAGCATGCCCTCTTCATGGATTTTTTGGAATAGTCTGGGAAGGATAGAGGTTAGCTCTTCCTTACACAGTTTGTAAAATTCTTCTGTAAAACCAACCATTTGGTCCAGGGCTTTCGTGTGGTGGGAGTTCTTTTATTACTGCCTCGTTTTCATCAGATGTTATAGGTCTGTCCAGGATTTCTGCTGCTTCTTCATTCAGTTTTGGGAGATTATATTTTTCTAGAATTTTGTCCATTTCACCCTGGTTTTCAATTTCTTGGCATATAGTTCTTTGTAGAAATTTCTTACATTTGTAAGAAATTACCTTTGTATTTCTGTGGTGTCGGTTATAATCTCTCTCTTTTCTGACTTTGTTTATTTGGGTCATCTCTCTTTTTTCCTTGATGAGTCTGCTTAAAGGCTTGTCAATTTTGTTTTTTCTTTTCAAAGAACCAGTTCCTGGATTTATTGATCCTTTGGATTGTTGTTTTAGTCTCTATGTCATTTAATTCCACTCTGATCTTGGTTATTTCTTTCCTTCTATTTGCTCTGGGCTTTGTTTGTTGTTGTTTCTCTAGTTCTTGTAGGTGTAGGGTTAGGTTGTTTATTTGAAATGTTTCTATCTTTTTTAGGTAGGCCTGTGTCACTATGAACTTCCCTCTCAGGACTGCCTTTGCTGTGTCCCATAAGGTTTGGGTTGTTGTGAGTTCATTTTCATTTGTTTCTAGAAACTTTTTGATTTCTTCCTTAATCTCATTCTTGACCCATTCACTGTTTAATAGCATGCTGTTCATTCTCCATGAGTTTGAGTGTTTTTGAGTTTTTTCCTTGAGGTTGCTTTCTAATTTCAGGCCCTGTGGTCAGAGAAAAATGCTTGATATGATTTCAAGTATTTTGAATTTGCTGAGGCTTGTTTTGTGTCCTTTCATGTGGTCTATCTTTGAACATGGTCCATATGCATTTGAAAATAATGTGTATTCGGCTTCTTTGGGATGAAAGGTTCTATATATATCAGTTAAGTCCCTTTGATCAGCATTGTTCAAAGCCTCAATATTCTTGTTGACAATTTGTTTGGAAGATGTATCCATTTTTGACAGTGGGGTGTTAAAATCCCGTAGTATATGTGTGTTGCTGCCTATATCTTTCTTGAAATTCTCCAAAGTTTTCCATATATATTTGGGTGCTCCTGTGTTGAGTGCATATATATTTATGATGTTTATGCCTTCTTGATGGATTCTTCCCTTGAGTGTTATGAAGTATCCTTCTGGGTCTCTTTTTATGGCCTTTGTTTTGAAGTCTATTTTGTCCAATATAAGTATTGCTACTCCCCCCCTTTTTTTCCTGTCCATTTGCTTGGAACATTTTTTTTTCCAACCTTCATTTTCAGTCTGTGTAGATCTCTTTTTCTGCGGTAGGTCTCTTGTAGGCAGCATATGTGTGGTCATGTTTTCTTATCCATTCAGCTACCCTGTGTCTTTTGACTGGAGCATTTAATCCATTTTATTAAGGTTATTATTGACAAGTATTTATTAATTTTTCTCCCTTTTTACCTGTGTTCCTCTCTCTCTCACACTCTTTCTTCCTCTTCTTATAGCAGTCCCTTTAGTATATCTTGTAGTGTTGGTTTGGTGGAGGTGTATTCGTTCAGCCTTCTGTTGTCTGGGAAACTCCTTATTTTGCCTTTTATTTTAATTGAGAGCTTTGCTGGGTAGAATAGTCTTGGTTGCAGCCCTTTGCTTTTCATTCCTTGGAATATTTTTTTGCCATTCCCTTCTAGCTCTGTGTTTCTGTGGAGAAATCAGCTGCTAGCCTTATCAGAACCCCTTTGTGTGGTACTTCCTATTTCTCCCTTGCTGCTTTTAAGATTCTCTTTTTGTCTTTAAAACTTGGCATTTTGATTATGATGTATCTTGGAAAAGGCCTGTTTGGGTTCATCTTGATTGGGACCCTTGTACTTCCTGAGCCTGCGTGGATTTTTTCCCTCTCCAGGTTTGGACAGTTTTCTGTCATTATTTTTTCAGTCAGGGTTTCTACCCCTTGTTCCTTTTCTTCTCCTTCTTGTATTCCTGTGATTCGAATGTTGTTACATTTCATATTATTTTGGAGTTCCTTTAAGCTATCTTCATAGTTTTTGAGTCTTTTTTTGTGCAGCTGCTCTACCTTGGTGTTCCTTCCACCTTGTCTTCCAGCTCACTAATTCGGTCCTCTGCTTCATCCAGCCTGCTTGTAATTCCTTCTAGTGTGTTTTTTATTTCAGAAATTGTATTATTCATTTCTTCCTCATTTTTGTTTATAGTTTCTGTTTCCTTTTTCATGTTGTTGTAGTTTTCACTCAGTTCCTCATAGTTGTCTGTGAGTTCCTTGAGCATCCTTATAACCATTATTTTGAGTTCTGTATCTGATAGTTTGCTTACCTCCATTTCATTTAGCTCTTTTAGTGGGGGTCTTCCATTCCTTCTGATTGAAGGTTCTTTTTTTATTTCTCTATTTTAGGTGAGTCTTTTTGTTTGTTTCTGAGTTTCTTGATGTTCTGCTTTGCCAGCTGTCTGTGTAGGGTGAACTTCTATGGTAGAAGTTCTGTGTGATTCAGTGGTGTGATCTATTTGCTCTCTTTGTCTGGATGCTCTAGTGTTAGGGAAATGCTAGAAAAATACCAAAAGAAACTGGGCATCAGCCAATGCACCGTTAAGACAGCAGCCAACCAGTAGCCTATTCCCGGGTATCAAATTACACTTCACATTCTGCTTCTGTAGTCTGCTTGGGCCACGTAGGCTTCCAGCTCTAGCGATAAGCTTCCCCCTGAATGATAGAGTATATAAGTCCCCTGAATCCTTTGTTCATGGCCCAGAATTTGGAGACTGCCTCCTCTGGGTCTGCGTGCGTAATAAAGCCTCATTCCATTACCCCGAATCGCGCCAGAGTCATTATTTTCCATATTATTTTCCGTAACACTAGGGTTGCCCTTTCTTCTGTTTGTATGGGCTCTCTTGTTGTACTTGGGTTTTTCCTTGTTTGTGGTTCCTTTGTTGGTGGGTTCTCTCCTCCAGCAGGTATACTGGTGTTCACATCTCCCATCTAATCTTATATGTGATCAGTGGCAGGGGGAAGGCAAATGGATTAATACAGTGGGATAGTATTCTATGGAATTTAAAGTTCCAACAAGTAGAGAAGAGATAGGAGATTCTTTGGATAAGTATAGGGTTAACTGTGATATTTCATCCAGCCAGCCACTTTTTATCAAAGGTGAAGGAGAGATAAGACTCTTGTTAGAGGGGAGAAGGATTGTGAATTGAATCCAGAAAACAGAGTACTTGTGCATGGTTAGATGATGAGATATATTGAGAGTAAAAGATAGAAAGTAGGCATAGTGTGCAAGAGACTAGAGTTAACCACAACAGTAATAAAGCTCAGGAAGATAGTGAAATGGGCTAAGACTAGGGAGGGGTGCTATATATATTATTTACAATTATACGGAACAACAATTATTTACAGTAATACTGGAGGAACAATAACAGAACAAGAGATACATGATCTGAATAACAGGAATAGAAAGTACACTACCAAGAGTAGTGTGTTATTGGAATATGAGAGAAGTGAAAGAAGGAAAATTAAAATACAATATGAAAGAGAGAACAAGGAAAACCAGTCAAACTATTCAGTTAAACAAACAAACAAAATGAAGAAAACTAAATAGAACGAAGAGAAATAAAAAATGCTAATGAAATAAAAGAAGTAAAAATAATGAAAAAATAATAATACAAATAAACAGTAAAATGCAAGTTCTGTAGGATAGCAAAGTGAAATCTGTCTGAGTTTCTCTGTTGTTGGGGTGAGCCTTATGCTCCCTCTCTGGATCATTCTCTGGACCTTTCACAATTCCAGGTCTAATTGTGTCACTTGGGGAAAAAAAGGAGGGGAAAGAAAAAAAAAAACCCTCCTGCTGACTTTAAACCCGCCAAGCAAGTTCTACTGGTCTTCCTGGACTTCACTTTTCTCCCTTCCTGTGGTTTTGCAAGGATGGGGGCCAGGTCTGAGCTTCAGTATTCAGTTGGGCCCCCAGTTGCCTAGCCTCCACCCCAGGTCCTCCATATGCTGCTGGGCCCCCACTGTCCATCTGCACCAGGCTCACACCTTTAATCCACCAGTTGTGCCACTTGTGAGGTGCACAAATTAGGGGCAACTCACACTCCACCTTCTCTTTCTTTGCTGATGTGGGTGCTGGGCACTCTCAAAGTCTCTTCAGGGCAGTTCAGTTCCCACACTAAATTACGTTTCCGTGGGCACTGCTAACTCCCTGAGCCCTGCTGCCCTCTTCTGAACAGTTCATGTGGTGCACCTCCTTCTTCCTCTTCACTAGCCAACCACTGTGCAAGAGTTCCTTAAACAGTACCTGAGAGCCTTTTTTGAGTAAAATCCTCATGTTTAAACCTACCGTTGTTAACAAGCAACTGGCTTTTCACACAGCCCAGCTTTGTAACCAGACCAGAGACTATCCTGGTCAGGGTCCCGCATGGCCCAACTCTTCTTTCTTCTCCAGGTGTTGCCCAGCTCCCCAGTTTCTCTGCTAATGTCCTAGCCAGCGTTCATAGTCCCAGCAGGTGAACACCACCTCTATGCATCTCCTTCTTCCTCTTTATTCCCCCCAGCAACTTCAAGCATCCAGATCTCTCCTGGTGCTGCTGCTGTCTTCCCTACTTTGGTAGGGGAGGGAGCTGCTGATCCAGCTCTCTTCCAAGGATGCTGCAGCAGCTGCCCATGGCAAGAGCTGGCCCTAGGGCGCAGCAGCCTTGGTCCCCACACAGGTCCCAGGGACCTTACTGTTCCAACACATTCTCCTTACCACCTGTTTTCCAATGTCCTCTACAGTTTTGGCCTCCAAATTTCATATAAGCTGGGATTCTGTTGGCTGTTCTCTTTGTTGCTCGGAAGACTGGTTAGGTGTTCCAGCTGGGCGCAGTGGGAATCTGCTCCAGCAGTGGGCTCTGCTCCCACCTACCCTGCCACCATGTTTAGGTGTCTTTTTTTTTTCTTCATGAACATCATTAAAGGTTCATCAATCTTGTTTATCTTTCCAAAGAATCAGTTTTAGTTTCATTGGTCTTTTGTATTGTTGTTTTATTCTCTATGTCAGTTATTTTCACTCTGATCTTTACTATTTCCTTCCTTCTACTTAACTCCAGACTTCGTTTTTGATTCATTTTCTAGTTCTTTGAGGTGTCTGGTTAGATTGTTTATGTGAGATTTTTCTTGCTTTTTGAGGTAGGCCTGTAATAATGAACTTTCTGTCAGGACTGCTTTTGCTATGTGTTATAGATTTTGGGTTGTTGTTTGTTCACTTTCATTTGTTTCCAGGTAATTTTTTATTTCTTCCTTGATCTCATTATTATCCATTCATTGTTTAATAACATGCTATTTAGCCTTCATGTGTTTGAATGTTCTCTAATTTTCTTTCTGGTTGCTGTTGATTTCTAGTTTCATACGATTGTGGTCAGAGAAGATGCTTGATATGATTTCAATCTTCTTGAATTTGATAAGTCTTATTTTGTGTCCTAACATGTGGTCTATCTTCAAGAATGTTCCATGTGTACTTAAGAAGAATGTATATTATACTGCTTTGGATAAGATGTTCAGTAAATATCAATAAAATCCTTCAGATACTGTGCATCATTTAAAGACTCTGTTACCTTGTTGATCTTTTGCCTGGAAGATCTATTCCTCGGTGACAGTGGGGTGTTAAAATCCCCTACTATGACTGTATTGTTGTCGATCTATTCCTTAATGTCTACCAATTTTCTTTATATATTTAGGTGCTTCTATGTTCAACGCATATATTTATAAGGGTTATATTCTCTTATTGGATTCCCCCCTAAATATTATGTAGTGACCTTCTTTGTCTTTTTGCCTTTGTTTTGAAGTCTATTTTGTCAGATATAAGTATTTCTACCCCAGTCTTTAGTTCCTTTCTATTTGTACAGAATATTTTTTCCATCCCATGGAATATTTTTCCATCCCTTGAATTCAGTGTACATCTTTTTTTCTGAGGTGGCTTTATTATAGATAGCATATATATGGGTGATGTTTTCTTATCCACTCAGCTACTCTGTGTATTTTGATGGAGTATTTAATCCATTTACATTTATAGTTATTATTAATAAGTAGTCATTTATTGCCATTTTATTCTTTATGTCTACATTCCACTCTATTTCTTTTTCTTCTTAAATCAGGCCCTTTAACATTTCTTGCAGTACTGGTTTTGTTGTAATGGTTGCAGGTCCTTGTTTTTCATCACTTTGAATATTTCATGCCAATCCCTCCCACCCTGAAGTGTTTTGTTAAGAAATCTACTGACAGCCTTATGAGACAGCTCCATTGTAAGTAGCTAATTGTCTCTCTCTTGCTGCTTTGAAGATCTCTCATTGTGTTTAACCTTTGCTGTTTTAATGATGATGTGTCTTGGTGTGGGTCTCTTTGGTTTTATCTTCATTTAGACTCTCTGCGCTTCCTGAACTTGGGTGACTTTTTCCTTCACCAGGGTAGGGAAGTTTTCAGCCATTATTTCTTCAAACAGTTTCTCAATCCCCTGCTCTCTCTCTACTCCTGGTACCCCTATGATTCAGATGTGGTTATGCTTGATGTTTTCCCAGAGGTCCTTTAGACTTTTCTCATTTTTAAAAATTCTCTTTCATTTTGATGTTTTGCTTGGTGCTTACTGTTGTCATCTAGATCACTGATTGGATCCTCTACTTCATCTAACCTGCTGTTGATTTCCTCTAGTGTATTCTTCATTTCTGACTCATTCTTTTTTACTTTATGTGTCCTTTTTAAATGCTTACTACCTTTTTAAGTTCTCACTGAGATCATCCATTCTTTCCCTGTGGCCGTTGAGTATCCTTATAACCATTGTTTTAAACTCTGCATCTGGCATTTTTGTTGCTTCCATTTCATTTCATTTTCTTTAGGGGGGGTGGTTCTTGTTCTTTCATTTGGGGCATACTTCTTTGTCTCCCCATTTTGTCTCTATATTAGGTAGATCTGCTGTGACTCATAAATTTGTTATGATGGCTTTATGATAAAGACATCTTGTTGGAGTCAGTGGCATAGTCTTCTAGATCACCTAGAACTCCATGCTCTAGGAATGTTTCTTGTGGGTTATGTGCACCCTGATATTGTAGATGAGTCTCGAATGCTGTTGGCCCTTTTGTGGGTGGAGTTAACCCTTCAGGCTGGCTGACCGTAAAGGTAAACCTTGATTACCATGTGTGAGATGCTGTGCAGGGGCTGCCCCCCTGGGTGAGTTGTTCCCAGCAGGGTCTGGTTCCTGCCAGAATTCCCCTTTGGGTGTGCTGCTTATGTGGCTAGTTGGGTTGAGCTCTGGTATGGTCTGAAGCCCACCACTGGTTGTGTTGGTTCTGGGTCCACATGGGCATGGTTCAAGTACAGGTAAACGTCAGATGTGTGTAATCAGCCTTGGAGCTACTACACGGTTTACTGCTTGTGGCTGTGTCTACTGGACCTGGGTATGCATGGGAGGGGCCAATCTGTATATAAGGGTCAGCTTCCTCCAGCTTAGAGCTAGGGGCAGATCTGTAAAAAGACTGAGGCTCCCTGAGTTCTGTCTCCACCTGTCAGCTATTCCACCTCCCCTTGGGGTTCGCTGGTCTTCCTCTAGGGTCTTTCAAAGAAGACTACAGTGGACCCAGACTGAGTATGAGCCACAGCCCCTTCCATAGGTTGGGAGCTTATTAGGGATGGCAACTGGGGATGGGAGAATAGGGCAAGTATGTCCCCTACCTGGGGATAATGAAGTCAGGCACTCAGTGAGGGGGAAGTGGCTTCTACTCCAGAGCCAAAGCACTCAGTCTCTACCAGAGTTTCCAACTCTAGTTCCCCCAAATGGGCTTGTGGCAGGTTCAGAATGGGTGCAGCCAGTCATCTCCTCTGCAGGAGTGAGCTCAGCCACCCAGGGCTCAGGGGAACAGATCAAAAGAGTCTCTGCCATTGGAGTAATGCTGGGGCAGCCTGCAGGATGGGGCTAAGCACTCTGTCCCAATCCCAGACAATAGCCTTGGAGGGAATCACTTTTTTAACGTCTCCACATTGAGCTGCTCTTCCTTCTCCCCACAGAACTGAGCCCAGTTATGTGGGGTATTCAGAATTTGAGAGGACTGATCCAGTCTCCCTTTGGGGGTGGTACCCACAAGCCTATAGGAAAGGGGCAGGCACTTCTTTCTCTTTCCAGGGTAGTTCAGGCTTCAGCTCACTGAGGAGATATGAATGACCCTCCTCATTGCAATAGCCACCAGTCCCTGCCCATCTGGATCCTGGACAAAATCTTCCCTGCAAGATGTGGTCCAAAAGTACCACGAAAGTTACAGCTTTACATGGCACTCTGGTCCCCCGCTCAGCTGAACTCAGCAGGATGGGCCAGCCAAGTGATTCAACAGATGGGGGGAGGGGCACCATCTATGCAATTGAAGTGGGCGACATGATCCCTCTTTCCAAAGCCAAACAGTTTAGTCTTTGTCTGGGTCTCCACCAAGAGCCTCCCCAGAATAAGAGGGCCCCAAAAGGCACTGCTGGTGCAGCTAGCAGACCCCTCTGCAGGACCTGAGTATGGCAGGGTGGGCTCATCAGCAGTCAGAGACCAGGAAATGCACTCCCCAGGCTGGTGCTGTAACAATAGGAGTGTTTGACCCTGAAGAGGTAGTGTCTGGGTCTTCCAGGCAGGCTGAATGCTATGCAGACTCCTCTTCCTGTCTCTGTTGCTCTGGGTTGGGAATCCCTGCATGGGCTTGAGACCTCACCCTCCTGGAGAGGGGGTAGGAGTTTTGCAGTCCCAGTATCCCTCTGGTCACTGCTAAACCTGGTGCAGGGGCTAGCCTTTTTCATGTTTCTGCCCTTTTTTACCAGTCTCTATGGGCTTCTTTTATACACCTTTGGTTTTAATATTTCAGTTCAGCTGGCCTTCAGTTTATTATTCAGGTTGATTGCTCCAGAATTTAGCTGTAAATCTGGTTTAGGGCCAGGAGCAGGTTAGTGTAGCTTCCACCTAGTCTGCAGCCATCTTGGAATCCTTTCCACTGTCTATACATCGCGATAATGCTGCTGTGAACATGGCTATGTGCGTATCATTTCTAGACCCTGTTTTCAATCATTTGGATAAATACTCAAAACTAGAATTGCTGGATCATATGGTAATTCTGTTTTTAAGTTTTTTACTAATCTCCTTACTGTTTTCCATAGTGGATGCATTATTTTACAACCCTAGTAACAGTGCACAAATGTTCCAATTTCTCCACATCCTTACCAACACTTGTTGTTTTCTATTTTTTTTGAGAGTGGAAATTTTAATAGATATGAGGTGATTCTCATTGTAGTTTTGATTTGCATTTTCTCTGATGATTAGTGATGTTCAGTATCTTTTCATATGCTTGTTGGCCATTTGTGTATTATCTTTGGAGAAATGTCTATTTAATTTCTTTGCCCATTTTTATAGGTTATTTGATTTTTTTGTGTGTGTGTTCTAGGAGTTCTTTATATATTCTAGATATTAATCCTTTATCAGATGTATGAATTGCAAATACATTATCCCATTCTGATGGTTGCCTTTTCAGTGTGTTGATTATGTCCTTTGATGCACAACATTTTAAAAGTTCGATGTAGTTCCATTTGTCTATTTTTGCATTTGTTGCCTGTACTTTTGGTGTCATATCCAAGAAAGTCCGATACCATTAAACTTTTTCCCTGTTTTCTTCTAGGAGTTTTATAGTTTTAGGTCTTATGTTTAGTCCTTTTATCCATTTTGATTAACTTTTGTATGTGGTGCAAGATAAAGGCCTAACTTCATCCTTTTGCATGTGGATATCCAGTTTTACCACCATTATTTGTTGAAAAAACTGACTTACCCCATTGTGTGGTCTTGGCACCCTTGTTGAAGATCATTTGACCATATACATGAGGGTTTTTTCTGGGCTCTTTACTCTGATTTATTGATCTATTTTTCTCTCTTATGCCAGCACCACACTGTTTTTATTACTGTAGCTTTGTAATCTGTTTTGAAATCAGGAAATATGAGTTCCCCAACTTTGTTCACCTTTTTCAAAATAGTTTTGGCTATTCAGGGTCCCTTCAGATTCCAAATGAATTTTAGAATGAGTTTTTCTATTTCGTCTAAAGATGGCATTGGGAGTTTGGTAGGGATTGAATTGGATCTATAGATTGTTTTTGGTAGTATAGACATCTTAACAATATTATTAAGTTTTCCCACCCATGAACATGGATGTCTTTTCATATATTTGAGTTTTCTTTCATTTCTTTCAGCAATGTTTTATAGTTATATTTTATATCAAAGAATTGTTTAGGCTTTTGAGAATATAACTATTATTTATGTAATATGTTTATGTAAGTCACTCATTGTTTAAAAGATATTTGTCTTTCTAATTTTTAAGGTTACATAAACATTGATTCTTCAAAACATTGGTGCTTAATTTACAAATTACTACTCCTTCTTAGAATTAATGGCACTCAATTAATTAATTTATATTCCACCAGTACATTAATTGCTAGTATTTTTTTCAGTATTACTAAAATTTTTGTGTACATCATTCAAAGCATAGACATCTGATTTGTACCATGCATGGAATCTGCCAAGCTTCTTTTGTAGTTGAAAATGAACAAGGTTGGTACTAAGTGAAATAGTGAAGTATAGAAAGTTCTGTGGAAAAGAGTATAAATTGTTATGGGGCCATAAATAAAGATTATCTGACACTGGGACAATCAGAATAGGCTGCTTAGGGTAAATTTACATTTGAATGTTAAAGGGTGGGTACAGTTAAGACTGACCTTAGATGTGGGAGGAGAGGTACAACAGGTGAGGGTGTGAGGTGAATAAAGGAAGAGACAAAGTAGAGTCCACTCTGTCTGAAGAGGTCTGACTAATGCTAAAAAGATGATTTAGTTATTTGTAAGTAGTTAAAAAGAATAGTTAATGTTTATACTTTTATTCTTTATATATAGAGAGAATATATATATAAAGAATATAAACCTTTCCTTCAGTTTGTTCTCAGAAAAAGTCTTGAGGCCCTATCCTTTCCAGCTTTTTCTAAGACCTGTTATCTGTCAATTAGGTCAAGTTTTTAAATGTTCTTTTAAAATTGATTTGAGAGAGGGAGAAGAAGTGGGTGGGGGAGAGAGAGGGAGGGAGAGAGACATCAATTCATTGTTCTACTTAGTTATGCATTCATTGGTTGCTTGTTGTATGTGCCCTGACCAGGGATCAAACTGGCAACCTTGGCATATCAGGAGGATGCTGTAACCAACTAAGCTACCTGGCCAGAGCTTTAATGTTTGTTTTGTTGTTTCTACAGAGAGGGGAAGGGCAGGGAGATGGGGGGAGAGGGCGAATGAGCGGGGGGAGAGAGAGAGAGAGAGAAAAGAGAGGCTGCATTCTCTTACACTCCCTGACAAGGGCATGTACCCCAACCGGGGATCGAACCCACAATCCGGGCATGAGCCCTGACTGGGAATCAAACCAGGGCAAACAGACCTTGTATAGCCTACATTATCTCTAAAATTTTTTGTAATGTCTGGCATTCAATTAAAAACAACCAGACATACAGGAGGCAAGACTGCCTAACCAAAAGCCAAGAAAAACAAAAGAATGAAAAGAAATCCAGTAAGTGATACATATGAGGTCTGTCTGGAAAAAGTCCAGCCACTGTTAATATAAGGGGAATGGGTTGCTTGATATCACTGTATCCTGGCAGCCAAGGAGAATGGACTGGAATGTACATGTGTGAACAATGACAACTTCACTGTACTAGTCAGTTGGGGTGGTACATGCTGTTGAGTGAGCATGTGTACTGTGTGGCCATCACATTAAAAATGACTGAGTGAGTAGAGTAATGGATCTGCATCAGATTTTGCATTAAGCTTGAATATTCCACTGTGGAAACTATTTGGATGATTCAGAAGGCCACAGCTGTGGGCAACTGGTGACTGGCAGCTTCATCATGACAATGTACTTGCTCATGCATCGTGTCTTATGCAGAGTTTTTTGGTAAAACATCAAATCACCCAGATAACTCAGCCCCCTACAGCCCAGATTTGGCACCCTGTGACTTCTGGCTTTTCCCAAAACTAAAAGCACTTTTGAAATAGAAGAGATTTCAGACTGTCAATGAGATTCAGGAAAATACAATGGGGCAGCTAACGGTGATTGGGAGAACTGTGTGAGTTCCCAAGGTGCCTACTTTGAAGCATCATTGTCCTATATACAATTGTCCTATATACAATGTTTCTTGTATCTTGTATCTTCTTCAATAAATGTCTCTATTTTTCATAGTGTATGGCTGGATACTTCCTGGACAGATCTCAGTACGTCTGTGCTATCCAGTATGGTAACCACTAGCCACATGTGACTATTTACATTTAATTTATTTAAAATTCAATAAAACTTAAAAATTCAGATTCTTGTTACAACCAGCCACATTTCAAATGCTCAGCAGCCACATGTGGCTAGTGACTGTCTCATCAGACAAGGCAGATACAGACTTCCCATCAGTGCAGGAAAGTTCTACTGGATAAGAATCTTAGGTGATCTCATCTTTCACTGGAGAGAATTCACTCTTACTTATTTCCCCAGGGGCACTAGGAATCCTGGTTCACCTTAATCCAATTGAGTTTAAGAAGGAATTGAGCTTGAGCCAATTAAGATGATCCTAAATTGGACATCAGTCTTTATGAGGGCTGGTATACTTCTCATTTAACTTTTCAGTTTTAGCCTTTTGAGATAACAGTCTAAAGCTGGGATTATTACAAGGGCAGCCACCTTGGTAGGCCCCCAGCTCTCCTCAGGCCTGTGAGTCTACAAAAAGCTATGTACAGGTGCCTTTCGAATAAGCAGGTGCCTGTAGGAGAAAAGCAGACCCTAATGCAGGCTCACCTCTCAAGCCTTCCCCTTTCCTTATCTGGAGAACTTGTAATTCTTAACTTCCTCAGTGGTTCTCTGAATGTATTCACACTGAGATTTTACAAATTGTTTTTGTTCCCAGGTTATTAATTCTTAGTGGAAATGTTATTTAAAACAGTAGTTCTTCATAACCAGAAGCAGAGCTTCTGTATTGATGTTCTCATCAAATGTTTCAAACAAATATGCCTAACAGCTCACATCTTTAAGTCAGTTTCACCTACATGGTCCTGTTTGATTCCAACTACAATTTTGTGATCAGCATACTTTGTATCCTTATTTCAAAGGTGAGAAACTTCAGGTTCAAAGGGATTAAATAAACTCAGCTAGTAGAGAGAGAGCTGACATTTGAACCCATATTCTCTGACTCCAAATCCTGTCTATTGTGAGACCTAGTGGCTGGCAGTAATAAGTATGTGTGGTGAATGATGGATGCAACCATGGAAACTGATCTTTCCTATAGGCAGGCACCACTGGTCGTCCTAAAGTCCCTTTTCTCCTGTGAAATGAAACCAGAATAAGCCTCCTTCCCAATACCTAAAATTCCTGGGCTCCTTAATATGTAGGATAATTTAAAAGGAAATTATTCTAAATATTATATAAACACTTCTCTATTGATGAGTCTATATTTCCCACCTCTTTTCCAGCTTTCTATTATAATAACCTAATCTGAATTCTATTAACTATGTTTTTTTCCCTCCCCAAGATAACTGCTAAAATACCAAGCACAGCAGTTACTAGACCTGTAGCTACTGGATATGGGGTAGGTTTTCTTAAGCTGAAAATATTAAGATGCTTTTTCTTATACATAAGTTCATTTTAGGCAGGTCTTAATAATTTTCGCTATCTTTCAGTCCATGCCCCAGATATATTTTCTGTTTTGAATAGTTATGAACATTATAAAAATCTTATTGGATTAATAGCTTTGAATATTCTAGTCATTTTGATTATAAATATATCAGAAAACATATTATTACCTTTTTCTATTTGTAAACTTTGTGTGTGTTTATTGACTTCCTTTCATTTTTTTTAATATAATATAACCAAGTCTCATGTGTATTCCATTCATACATTTTATGTGAAGTTACATGTTACATAAATGTAAATATGTTGGTAATTTTTTAAAAACTTACTAATCAAATCATTAAAAAGTAAAATTTGGAGGCATAAGGGGGCTAAATGGTAATAAGAATACAATAAAATTATTAAACTGAATAAATAAATGAAATAAAAAGTAAAATTTAATACAAATTTCAAAGGCATATATTTGGGTGTTACTCTTATTTGTGATATTTGGAGGAAAAATGCTATATAAAAATCTATAAAGAAAAATCTTTTAAATATTGCCCAAATTTGGATATTTTAGCTTATGTGAAATAATAAAGGAACTGGAGAAATGTGAGAGAATGAGGTGGGATTGTCTTTATGGTAACACTTCTTAGAGGTCAGAAAAATGGTTTCAGAATCTAGAGGTCCAGGGCACTTATCTTCATGCTGTCCCTTTATATGAATAAAGAAATTATCCTTTATACCTAATATAGTATGACTGTGTATCATGTGAAACATGCCTTTATTAATAGCCCACATATGTATTACTTATAAATTGGACTTTGGTGCTGTTTTAGAATAGGAGAAAGCAAACATTTTCTGTGAAGGGCTTAGGCTTTCCAGGCCAGACAGTCTCTGCTGCTACTCAGCATTTGTGGTGCTAGAGCAGCCACAGATGGGCGTGGCTGTGCTCCAGGGAAACTATTTACGAGGCTGAGGGTTGTAGTGTGCTGATGCTTGCTTTAGAGTTTTACCGTTGGATTCTGTGTCCTCAGGTGATACATGGAAAAAATTGTGTTTAGGTTCATTTGCCAATAGAATGAAGAAAAAGTTATAAAAAAAGTTGTAAAACTTTTTAAATAAAATTAAGTATAGATTTTTTTGAAATTATTTTAACTTATTTTTCTGTTTACTAGTCCAAAACATCCCTGGCATCATCAATGGGAGGAAGACCTGTGACAGGGGTTATCCAGGTATTTCTGTTATGTGGTTGTTCATTTGGGGCTTCTCTTGTGACTTGGAATACTATTACCAAAGTGTTCTTTTCTTTATTATATTATTTTAAAATGCTAAAGATGATGTTACTGATATGATGACCCTGATTATTTAAAGTGTGGGCTACATGTTGGACTGTTTGAAATCTTTAAAGGCCAAGTCTCTGGACATCCTGAGATTTCAGATGAGATCCCACTGGAGAGTGGACGTGGACTGATGGTTTGCTTGTGTGGTACACTCTGGGACCCATTTTTCCTATGCTGTCATTTACAACCATGTCTGATATTTTTCATGGTCATAGAAGATACCAACCAAAAGTAGGGGAGCAGGCAGCTGATTGGCTATATAAAGTGCTATTTAAAAATCCATGAGTTTTTTTCAAATGGAGTAAGCCCAGTTAGAGCAAGAAATTACACATTTGTAGGGGGAAGCGAAGAGACAGAATTGACATAGAGGAGCAGATAGTGATTAAAAATCAGTATTAAAATTGGGGCTATATTAAGGTATGTGTCATTTGCAGAATTGTAAATACTTTTAAATGATTCCTATTCTTTTAAGGATGGAGTTACTAGACCTATGACAGCAGTGAGAGCAGCAGGTTTTACCAAAGCATCTCTGAGAGGTTTGTAATTTTGTCTCTACTCTTTTTTTAGATCTTTTCATATTTCTTATTATTTTGGTATGTGTAAGTATTATTACCACTTAAAATCTAACATGGCATTGATTACGAGGTTTGCCATTGTTTTAGTTACCATAAGAAAGAAAAGGGCTGATAAAAACACTCAGGTTGTACCAAATTGTACATGAAAAATTCACATTTTATTGTATGTATGTTAGAGTTTGATTTTTAAAAAGTAAAGGTAAAAATAGTATTTAAATTAAAAATGTAAATAATTTAAAAATAAAATTATGACAAAAATTAATGTATATTTATCAGTAAGATCAATTAAAAAGCCAATGTCAGGTTATTGCTCACATGATTGATAATTTAGAGTTTATAATAGGAATAGATTACTGTGGAGGAGGAGTAAATACTGCGAGAGCATCTCATTTTTGTTTTTATATGTTAACACACAAGTGTTACTTACATAGTTTTCTGTATATTAAAAATCCCACCAATTTCTTGATATTCAAAATGTTTATTTAGGCATGATGAGTGTCCTGAATATTCAATAAATTGGTAATCTGAGCCACTTAATAAATAAATAAATAACTAGTACAAGGTTTCTTATTTTTTCAATTAGCTGAGTTGCAGATTAAATATGAATTCTTGAATTATGTCTCAGGCTCTGCATTTGACCCCCTTGGTCAGTCAAGAGGCCCTGCTCCTCCTTTGGAAGCCAAAAATGAAGATAGGTATGTAATTTCTTATGCTGTTGTTTTATTGTTGTTACATATTTTTTTATTTTCCAAATATATAATTTGTAAGTATTTTAAAAGTTTGTGTCAGCAGAATAGTAATTACAACATCATCCCTAGTTCTTGGAATCAGCAAAAGAAACAAGCCTAAGAAAAATAGCCATATGTGTCCTGTGTAGTTTTATTATAATATTATTTAACTTGAAGATAAATCTAATTTTTATGGAGCCTACTATTAATTTTGTTGAAGGCCACATAAGGTTGTAAATGTAATAAGATATGCTTATTTTAAAAGGATATTTCAAAGAAAAGAATTTTGAGAACATATAACAAGTTAGTTTCTCATATCAATGTTGAGAAACTTAATTTTTATTGAATTAACTTAGTTTTGTGTTAGTGGTTAGAAAGTAGCCAAAAAACTATGGCATGAATTCAGCTGTATGTATTTAATGGTACCTCGGTACCATCGGTATGTACATTTTACAAATAGTTTTAGAAGCAAACACTTGCTGAGTACTCACTGTGTGCCAGGCACTGTGCCAGTAGTATATGTAAATATAAAGCACAAAAATCTTGACTTGGCAGCATTAATTAAATGGCAGGACTGAGATTTGAACCCAGAATAATAGACTAGCTTAAGAATACTATAGGAAATGAAGAAGCCAAAGAACTTATATATATGATCTATGGACATAAACTAAGGGGATGGTAATGCTGGTGTGAGATGGGTACAGGGTGGAGGGGAATAAAGGGGAGGAAAAAAATGGGACAACTGTAATAGCATAATCAATAAAATATATTTAAAAATAAACAAGAGTCCGAGTTACAGGCAAAAACAACAACAACAAAATTTATATTGATATTTTAGGTTTTATAATAAGTCAGCAAGATTTCTTAGAGTGTTTCAGACAACTGGAAAATAGAATTCTGTACTTCGTTGTAACCTTTATGAAACCACCATCCATTATGCTCATTGTTCAGTTAGAATTTTGCAGATAAATCTCTGTATCCCACTTGATGAAATTTGTAGGCAGGTTCCACTGAAGAATATGATCCTATAGGCAAGTCTGTGCTGTTAAATTTATTCCTATAGTCTTTTTAAAGATCTCATTTCTGGAGGATTAAGAGAAATACAATGTATTTTGATATACTTGTAAAATATTATCTAGGCACTTTTGTGCATTTGGAGTGTTGTGTTATTTGCTGGAAGCAAGTGGCAGCAAAAAGAAATTGATGTCATTTTTGAAAGGTGACTGATTTGAGGTGCTATGTTTGCTACTAATGGAATCGGGGGTTTTGAATTTCTCACCTTGTTAGAAACCTTCTCTTCAGTACCTATCTGGTAGTAAATAATAATAATTGTGTTATCTCTTTTCTGGAGGGCTTCAGCTTTCCTAACCACCAGATAAAGTCCCCATTTGCCACTCATCTGGAAAAAGGATCTGCTTTCTCTTGGGGATGATAATACAACAGCATGGCTCCCAGACTTACCTTACTGCATTTAAATCCTGGCTCGAACTTTCTGTCCTGTGTGATCTAAGGCACAGCACTTAACTTTCTAAACCTGTTTCCCTATTAGTAAGAAAAATAATGATAGTATTTGTATAAAATGTGATTATGAGAATTAAATGCCATAATTGGGTTAAAGCATGTTGCTCAGTATGAAATTACACTTATGTTAAGTAAATGTTAACTGTTTTTACTGTTATTCTGAATAATTATATAATGCAACTATTAAAAGCAATGGTACTTTTGCTATTTGATGCCATTTATGCATTTGTGTCATCTATGACCTGTTCACCTTTTTTTTAACTTTTTTTATTGATTATGTTATTACAGTTGTCCCATTTCCCCCTTCATCCCCCTCTACCCTGCACACCTCCCACCCACATTCCCCCCTTTAGTTCATGTCCATGTTGTATAAGTTCTTTAGCTTCTACTTTTCCCATACTATTCTTGCCCTCCCCCTGTCTATTTTCTACCTACAATCTGTGCTACTTATTCTCTGTACCTCTTCCCCCTCTCTCCTCCTCCCACTCCCCTGTTGCTAACCCTCTATGTGATCTCCATTTCTGTGGTTCTGTTCCTGTTCTATTGTTTGTTTAGTTTGCTTTTGTTTTAGATGTCGTTGTTAATAACTGTGAGTTTGCTGTCTTTTTACTGTTCATATTTTTTATCTCCTTTTTCATAGATAAGTCCCTTTAACATTTCATATAATAAGGGCTTGGTGATGATGAACTCCTTTAACTTGACCTTATCTGAGAAGCACTTTATCTCCCCTTCCATTCTAAATGGCAGCTTCGCTGGATAGAGCAATCTTGGATGTAGGTCCTTGCCTTTCATAACTTGGAATACTTCTTTCCAGCCCCTTCTTCCCTTCAAGGTCTCTTTTGAGAAATCAGCTGACAATCTGATGTGAACTCCTTGGTAGATGACTGTCCCCTTCTCCCTTGCTGCTTCTAGAATTCTCTCCTTCATTTTAATCTTGGCTAATGTAATTATGATGTGTCTTTTGGTGTGCTCCTCCTTGGGTCCACCTTCTTTGGGACTCTCTGAGCTTCTTGGATTTCCTGGAAGTCTATTTCCTTTGCCAGATTGGGGAAGTTCTCCTTTATTATTTGTTCAGATAACTTTTCCACTTGTTGCTCTTCCTCTTCCCCTTCTGGTACCCCTATAATTGGGATGTTGGAATGTTTAAAGATGTCCTTGAGGTTCCTAAGCCTCTCCTCATTTTTTTTTGAATTCTTGTTTCTTCCTTCTTTTCTGTTTGGTTGTTTCTTACTTCCTTCTGGTCCACCCCCTTGATTTGAGTCCCAGTTTTCCTCCCATCACTATTGGTTCCCTGTGCATTTTCTTTCATTTCACTTAGTGTAGCCTTAATTTTTTTATCTAATTTGCAACCAAAATCAACCAATTCTGTGAGCATCCTGATCACCAGTGCTTTGAACTGTGCATCTGATAGGTTGGCTATTTCTTGGTCTCTTAGATGTATTGGCTCTGGAGCTTTGATCTGTTCTTTCGTTTGAGCCTTTTTTTTTTTTTTTTTTTTTTTTTTTTTTTTTTTTTTTGGTCTGGTCAGGCCTGTTACATATGTAGTGAGGGGCGGAGCCTTAGGTGTTCACCAGGGCGGGGCAACCCAGTCTCTGGGTTGTGATGATGTATGTGGGGCAGGGGTCAGAGAGGGAACAATGGCGCTTGCTCTGCTCTCTCTTGGATTTCAGTCCTTTCCGCCATTTCCCACAAGCAAACTGGGCCCCTCTCGTTCTGATTCCCAGGTGGGTGGGCTTGTGTACGTTCTAGGACCTTGTGGGTCTCTCCAATGAACTCTCCTGTGAGGCTGGGAGTCTCTCCTGGCACCTCAACCCCCACAAGTGTTTTCAATCGGTGCTTTTAGGCTTTATTTCCCAGCGCTAGGGCCCTATGGGGCCCTATAAAGCCTATGGGTTGCACAGTCTGTCTCACTTCCCATTTTCGCCTGGTTTATCTGTATGCGAATGAGTGTCCACGGTCAGCCAGCCGCCTTGTGCACCTCGTTGCCACCCTGCACCCGGGAGCCGCTAGCTGCCCCCTGCGTACCCAGGATCACCAACCACTGCTTTTTCCTGCTGTGATCCCTCTCTGCCAACTGCCTACCCCACCCCTCTTACTGGTCTGGGTGAATGGTTGTCAGACTTCTTACAGTTCAATTTTCTGTCAGATCTGGGTTTTTTTTGTTTCTAAATTTTTGTTGTCCTTAATTTTGGTTGTGGGAGGAGGCACAGTATGTCTACCTACACCTCCATCTTGGCCGGAAGTGTTCTTCACTTTTAAAAACACTTACAATGAAAATGTTAAAAATAAATTAAATCTTAGTATCAATATATATTATTCGTGGTTGAATGACTACCTGTTTTCTTCTTTAATAGCCCAGAAGAAAAGATTAGACAATTAGAGAAGAAAGTAAATGAGTTGGTAGAAGAAAGCTGTATTGCCAACAGTTGTGGAGACTTAAAACTGGTAAGTTCATACACTAACAGGAGTCAGGATGATGAAGTACGTATATGTGTTTATCCGATTTTATTTATGCACATGTGGAAGCATATATATAAATATTTTTATTTTGCCATTGACTGGCCTTCAAGTTTTCACTGAAAATTATTTTGAGAACCTGCAGTTGTCACTCTACTTCATAAACTCTGATGTCAAAAAAGTTGGCTGATTTTATAATTTTTATATTGGTCACTTTAGTAGGGGAAAAAAATTCTAATGTATTTGTTGATTAAATTTTGCAGCCTGGTAGACTATTGGATTATACCCAACCTGCATCCACACACAGTGCAAAGGGCTCTTTTCTTATTTAAGCCTCACTACCCTGAAGTATTTTTTCTTAAGTAGACTGCAAAATCGCCATTTTCTTGTTGGAATTCCTCATCTGCTTTTCTAAAATTATTAAACATGTTCTTTTAATCTGCTTTTGTTCACATTACTTTGTTATACTATATAATTTCTGTGACTTTCAATATCTGATTAATGAACATCATTAGGAAGAATCATTTGGTGTGAAAAGCTACTTTTGGGGATCTGCACATGTACTGATATACCAAGGATTTGGAGAAAGTAGCCCAGGAGTTCCAGCCATGATAGAGACATAGGTAGAAATGCTTTACTTCCTCGTACAACCAAAAGAAAGGCAACAGCAAATTTAAAACAAAAAAACAACCAGAACTGCCCGATATTCAAACTTCATGGAAGTCTGACAACCAAGGAGTTAAAAAAAAAAAACTCATCCAGACTGGTAGGAGGGGCAGCAGAGACATAGAGGACACACAGCCAAGGAGGTGGCTGGTGGACCAGTTGGTCCCACATTTTATGGGCCAATAAGCTCAGAAGAACCATTGGGAAGCAAGATAGACTGCAGAACCCAGGGTTTCAGCATGGGAAACTAAAGACTCAAAACCTCTAGGTGTAAAAATCTGCAGGAGTTGTGGCAATGGGAGAAACTCTCAGGATCATAGGAGAGTCCATGAGAGAGGATCACAGGGTCCTAGAATGTACACAAACCCATCCATCTGCAAATCAGCATCTGAAAGGCCACAATCTGCTTGTGGGAAGTGAGGGAAGTGATGGAAAGTAGGGCTATAGCAGAGCCAGCAAGTGGCATTGTTCTCTCTCTGTCCCCTCCCCCACAGACAGTGCCACAAAGCAGCAAAGAGGATTGCCCCACCCTGGTGAATACCTAAGGCTCTGCCCCTTACAACATAACAGGTGCGCCAAGACAGAGATATGGCCGAAATGAAAGAACAGATCAAAACTCCAGAAAAAGAACTAAGTGATGAGGAGATAGACAACCTGTCTGATGCAGAGTTCAAAACACTGGTAATCAGGATGCTCACAGAAATGATTGAGCTTGGTCACAAAATGAAAGAAGAAATGAAGGCTATACAAAGTGAAATAAAGGAAAATATACAGGGAACCAAAAGGGAAGGGAAGGAAACTGGGACTCAGACCAAGGATTTGAAACAAAATGAAGAAATAAACATCCAACTGGAACAGAATGAAGAAATAAGAATTCAAAAACCTGAGGAGAGGCTGAGAAAGCTCTGGGACAAATTTAAACACTCCAACATCTGAATCATAGGGATGCCAGAGGGAGAAGAGGAAGAGCAAGAAATTGAAAACTTATTTGAACAAATAGTGAAGGAAAGCTTCTCCAATCTGTCAAAGGAAACAGACTTCCAGGAAGTCCAAAAAGCCCAGAGAGTGCCAAAGAAATTGGACCCAAGCAAGAACACACCAAGACACATCATAATTAAGTTACCCAGGGTTAATAATAGGGAGAGTTACCTACAAAGGAGTTCCCATAAGGCTATCAGTTGATTTCTCAAAAGAAACCTTACAGGCAAGAAGGGACTGGAAAGAAGTATTCCAAGTCATGAAAGGCAAGGGCCTACATCCAAGATTACTCTATCCAGCAAAGCTGTCATTTAGAATGGAAGGGCAGATAAGTGCTTCTCAGATAAGGTCAAGTTAAAGGAATTCATCATCAAGCCCTATTATATGAAATGTTAAAGGGACTTATCTAAGAAATAGAAAAAGATAAAAAATATGAGCAGTAATATGACAACAAACTCACAGCTATCAACAACTGAACCAGAAAACAAAAACAAAAACTAAGCAAACAACTAGAACAGGAATAAAAATCACAGAAATGGTGATCCCATGGAGGATTATCAGTGCGGAGTGGGAGGGGGAGAAACAGTTCAGGGAATAAGAAGCATAATAGGTAGGCACAAAATAGATGGGGGGTGGGGGGGCAGGTAAGAATAGTATAGGAAATAGAGAAGCCAAAGAACTTATGTGTATGACCCATGGACATGAACTAAGGGTGGGGGGAATGCTGGAGGGTAGTAGGGTGCAGGGAGGAGGGGGATAAAGGGGATATACTCTTGTTGCTCATATATAAGACTGGTGCTTTTTTAAATCTAGTTCTAAAAAAAAAAAAACTCCTGTTGAATTAATCTGTCTGTACTTAGTCCCTTGGTAGAAATCAAAGGTTCTTGACATTCTGAGTAGAATGTGAGAGCCAAACTAAGCATCTGCTATAACACTGAGTAGCAGTTATCCCATGACTTGTCTGGATTTGGAGCATCCCAGAAACAAAACAAATCCATCTAAATTCTTACTCACAAGATGGAATTACAATATCCAAAGATTCAGGAGTGGGTGAAAAAAAAATCGAAGACAGTCAAACCTAAAAGTAGTGCAAGGAGTGGTGATGAAGAGATAGTACTTGGGGCAAAACTTCAGTACGTTTTGCCCCTCCAAGCATAAGCACATATTTTTATGATGCAGAGCTCCACTTTAAACAAATGGTCTGGGTTTGTTGTCAAGGAGAGTGTGTGGTTAGGGTACTGCTGGCCCCAGGCATCCAGGGTTGGATACTGCATTCAGCTCAGCTACATGCATGTGTTTCCCAAATGCACAGATGCTCATAACGAATGCTCAGAGTGTAAACTTTATTTTAGGCCTTAGAAAAGGCGAAAGATGCAGGAAGAAAAGAGAGAGTGTTGGTGAGACAACGTGAGCAGGTGACATCTCCAGAAAACATCAATCTGGACTTAACGTACTCAGTAAGTATGAATTACCTGCTGTGTAAAATTACTTTGGCTAGGATTTGCAGATTCCAGAAGTCTTTTACCTTTTTAATTTCATGTTTCCTTTTATTTTTAAAATCTTAACCTCCAATGCCTAGAATTAGATTAATAATAACCTTTCGTTGAACAAGAGTTCATGAGACACTCTCATCCTTAGTCTGTGCAAAGGTCTTTTGTTTAGTTTGTTGTTGTTTTTAATAACTTAGTAAGTACTCACATACTCACCAGCCAATGAATGACTCTCTTTCTTGAAGACTGGTAATATTTATGCTCTCTTCAATATGATTACTTTAATGAGATTCTTATGTGGACTTTTGGCCTGTGATTTTCAAGAACTTCAAATGAGGCAAATAAGAATGTTCTACGAGGGTAGCTAAATAAATAAATAAATAAATAAATAAATAAATTTCAGCAAAATTTCTTTAATGCTGAAAAGATGGTTCCTTGATGTTGATGGTGTTGTGTAAAAGGGTGTATTTTCAGTGGAAAAGTCTTCATACACCAAACACATGGAAAAAAGGACGTTTGAAACCGAATAAGAATTTTTAGATGTTTACTATTTGAGCTAATATTTTTAATTCATTATCTATCTTTATCTCTAGAGATAATTTGCTATAACTTAATAACTTAAATTATTTTTTGACATAGTTTTTTTTTATTTTATTGTATTTTTTCATTACCATTTATCCCCCATACCCTCTTCCACCTCCACAGCCCCTTCTCCTCTGCCATCACCATACTGTTGTCCGTGTCCATAAGTTTTTTCTCTTTTTTTCTTTTTTGCTCAATCCTTCCATTTAAACTATAATTTTGCATATAGAGAATTACTGTTCAAATAAAGGTTTAAGATATTTCTACTTGAAATGTAATTTATACTTAGAAAAAGAATTTGGGAGGGGAGAGGGGAGGGAATTTCGGGGAAAGGGGAAGGGTTTAAAGGAACAAGTATAAAGGACACATGGACAAAAACTAGGGGGGTGGAAATGAGAGGGAGGTGGGGAGGGCTGAGGCAGTGGGCTGGGATAAGAGTAAAAGACAGAAAACTTTACAAGAACAACAATTTTAAAAAATTATAAATAAAAGAATTTGGTTCACTATCTTCCTTATTCCTTCTATCACCAGAAACGTCAACAAGACACGATTATTCTTTGTAGGTCTTCCTGAGGTTAATGGATGACAAATACTACGTAAATTAGAAAGAATACGTAGAAAATTAAGGTAACATTCAGAGGTCAGCCTTACCTATCTGAATGTTCTGGTTCATTTGGAATGCAAGATTTTCTCTGTCTACTTCATTTCCTAATTGGTTGGGTATCTTGATATTAAGTAGCTTTGTTATAGGACTTTAATCTCTGGAAAGATTAAAGGCAAAAGGGGCCTAAAGTGGTCATTGTATGTCTTTTGCAATATCTTTTCCCCTTAGGTTCTTTTCAACTTGGCCAGTCAGTATTCAGCTAATGAAATGTATGCGGAAGCACTAAACACATACCAAGTTATTGTAAAAAATAAGATGTTTACCAATGCAGGTAGGTGTTTATAGTCAGTTTGTCTAATAAGTATAGTTATTTTGTTGTGTTCATTTATGTTTCCTCACTTTATGGTTTCTTACACTGAAATGATCTATGCCCTAAAATAAATTTGTATTTATACAGAGTTATCATGTTTAAAGATACTATTTATATGGAAATCCACACAAATGCAAATGAGGAAATACAGTTGGTATGAGGTATTGGGTTGGCCAAAAAGTCTATTATGTTTTTTCCATAAAATAAAAGACACATTTTTCATTTTTACCAATAACTTTGTTGATCTGGATATTTCAAATATGTCAGTTATCTCCTGCTACTAGCTTCTAGTGGGTAGAGGCCAGGGGTACTGCTAAACATCTTCCAATGCATAAGCAAAGCAAAGAATTATTGGCCAAAATGTCAACAGCATCAAGAAACTTTGCAAACTACTTTTGAAATGTTCGACCAGTCACAGCACCTTCTCCATACACTCCAAAAAAAATCTTTTTTTTGCGTTTCAGTTGCATTTTTACCTTTCTTAAAATAATAAATCATAATATGCCTTATGTTGTACATGTTCTTCCATCTTCAATATCAAAATGTCCGTGCAAAAATTCACCAATTTTTATAAGTTTTGTTTAAATGCATGCTGATACAACTACTGCCACAATACAGTTTAACAAAATTGTTTTGAATGAAGTTAAAGACAACTAAGCACTACTAGAGCCATTGTATGGAAAAAACATAACATGCTTTTTGGCCAACCCAGTGTATTACCTAATAGTGAACAAAAAATGTGTTCTGTCATCACAAGTAGAATGAGCCATGGCAACTCCATCGAGCATGTTTCCTTTGTATAATTCATCCCCAGGAGATTATAGTTTATATCTAGCATGCATATTACTGTGTAATTTTTGGTAGCAGTAGTAAAGTTTATTAATATCATATTAAAATGTGTGTGGCATTTTTTAGCCTAATTTTAAAGTCCCAGGCTTTCTTAGAATAACACAACTCCAATTTTCTAATGTAAATCAGTTTTTTTAAGCTAGATTTTTAGGAATCCATCTGTCTTCAGTTCCATTTCCAAATAGAATTTGTGTGTGGATACATGAAAATAGTATGACTGTGTTAAAGGGAGAATCTTAGGTAGTGTCTGAACCTTTATAACTTGAGAAAAGCATCAAAGAATATGAATTAAGGTTATATAAAATATAGACAAAATGAAACACATTGACTATTTTACATTCATTCATTTTTTTTTAATTAGGAAGATTGAAAGTGAATATGGGAAATATTTATTTAAAGCAAAGAAATTATTCTAAAGCCATTAAATTCTACCGGATGGCATTAGATCAAATTCCAAGTGTCCATAAAGAAATGAGGTGAGTTTTGCCCTGACTGGTGTAGCTCAGTGGATTGAGCTCGGGCCTGTGAACCAAGGGATCTCAGTTCGATTCCCAGTCAGGGCACATGCCTGGGTTGCGGGCCAGTTCCTGGCAGGGGGCCAGTTCCCAGCAGGGGACACACAAGAGGCAACCATACATTGATGTTTCTCTCCCTCTCTCCTTCCCTTCCCCTCTAAAGATAAATAAATAAAATGTTTTAAAAAAAAAGAAATGAGGTGAGTTTAAATAACGATAACTTTGTAAAATTTGTGTCATATATCAGAAACAAGATGACTCTTCTGATCTATTGTCAGTGAGTTGAACATTTTGAGGTTTTTGTACGAGAGGTGTTAGATTCATGTCATGTCTGTACTTGTACACATTTGTATAATGATAAGTTAAAGGCATAATATATGATCAGTTGAAATAAAACTAAGCTACTTGGTCTACATAAAGGGTAACTACCAAATACAGCTAACTGCCAGCACAAAAATAAAAATTTTATTCTTTCCAACACACCAGACTCTAGAGTGCAAGGCTAGAAATTCAGACCCTTAGACATTTGTGCTGTAGATTGAGAGTGAAATCATGGGGGAGGAAGGGGTTGCTTCTGAATCTTAGAAGAGGAGGTTGGAGGTGGAAACTGGGACATTTTCTATTCCTACAATATTTCAAGAGCAGACAGAGTAAATTACCTTATGGACTGGTAATAACCTTAGGAACATAGGTTTCCAGGATGTTGTCATAATTTCCTCCAGGCCCAGTACACTCCATCTGTGAAAGTTAATTTATTTGTAAATGCCACCTTCCATGATCATTTATTTTTTAATTATGCATGATATCTTATTACCATCAGTGAACATCTGGCTTATAAAACAGTGCCCTTGAAGTACTTTTAACTGGGGTGAAGCCAAGAATTTGAGCATTTTAGAAAAAGGTAATTATATTAGACAGCCCATGTTAAGTGCTTAATTATCAAGAATCAAGAGGTGCTATAGTAATTAAGTTGAGGGAATAACCATTGAGAACAAGAATGATCAGGAAAGGCATTATGAAGGAGGTGTAGTGGAGAATGGTCACTTAAGTGGAGAGAAGGGGAAACATTTCAAAAGGAACAGAATGAGAAGAGTCAAAGAGGTCAGTGGTTATGATCTGGTCAGAGAACTATGAATGAATGAAAGTAGTTGAAACAGGGATTATGTTGATGGGTAGTTAGGTAGGATGGGATCACAACCTAGAATGTCTGTAATTAAAAGATGGACAATAACAAGTATTGAAGAAATGTAGAGAAATCGAAAACTGGAAACTTCATGCATTGGTGATGTGAAATGGTACATCTACTTTGAAAAATAATTAGGTAATAGCTTAAAAAATTAAATACAGATTTATTGTATGACCAGTGGTACTGAATGTACCACTCTCAGGTACATAACCCAGAAAGTGAAAACATATTGTCACAGGGATCATATGTGAATGTTCATAGCAACTTGGCAATAAAAAAGGAATGAAATGCTGACCCGTGCTACAATATCAAGAGCATTCAAAAGATTATTCTGCTGATTGAGGGACACCAACGCAAAATATCACATTTGTATGAGTCCATTTATATATAACAACTAGAAAAGGCAAATCCATAAACACAAAAAGGAGGTTAGTGTTGCCAGGGATGGAGGCAAAACTGGGAGTGACTGCTGATGGGCTCAGGATTTTTGTTGTTGTTGTTGTTGTTTTAGGGTGATGGAAATTACTAATGAGACCATGGTTATAGTTCCACAACTGTGTGAATATAGCAGTAATCATTGAATTAGATACTGAAAACAAGGAAATTTTGTGATATGTGTATTTAGCCTCAGTAAAGCTTTAACAAAACAAAACAAAAAAGTTAAGTGGGAAAGAAAAGATGAAAACTATCTGTAGAATGTCTTGACTACTGTACTGAGGAGTTCAGACTTAAAGCTGATCCCTCTTTATTTCTCTTTAGGATTAAAATTATGCAGAACATTGGAGTTACATTTATTAAAACAGGCCAGTACTCTGATGCCATTAATTCATTTGAGCACATAATGAGCATGGCACCAAACCTGAAGGCCGGCTTCAACCTCATTCTCAGTTACTTTGCTGTTGGAGATCGAGAGAAAATGAAGAAGGCTTTCCAAAAACTGATTGCTGTCCCATTAGAAATTGATGAAGATGATAAATACATTTCACCAAGTGTGAGTATGAGGAAGACGTGGTAGCTAGCCCTTAGTTATCTTTGCTTTTCTGTTTCCAGAAATGAAAAAGTTGGAGTGTGTGACTTCTTAGGTTTCTCCTAGCCCTAAAGTGTTTCAATTAAATAGGTTTAATTAATGTGTTTTATCACTTTCATTTATTACTTAAATTAGCTTGAGAATGGGAATCCACTGAAGTAGGACTAGAATGTATGATTAAAACAGATTGACTGTACAGTTTTAGTCAGGAAAACAAAGGAGAATATTAGGAAAAACAAGATTGCATGCCATTCTTAATATGAAGATATATTAAGAGTAATATAAAGTGAGAGATCCAGGATGGGGGAGGAGTGAATGGAAGTCACACTAACCTCCTCCCAGGACCAATCTGGAGTTACAACAAAATTGTGGAGAAATCATCTGGGACAAACAACTGAACAATAGTGAGAGTGAAGCCTTATAACCATAGACAGACAGAGGAAATAGCTTCAGCACAACGTGACTGGTGGGGAGTGTAGTGGACATGTGAGAGTCCCAGCTCGACACCCGCAGGTGGCAGCCAAAGTGACAGAGGGATATTTAAGCGGCTGGTTGGATCCCCCTGAGAAATGTGGGGTCTAAACCCTAAGCCTACAGCACCAGAGTCCAAAAAGTACACAGGTAACATCTAGCTGCAAAAAGTGGCCGGGTTGTTCCCTGCCAGAGATGGATGGCTGGAGATGCAAAGAGCTATTTAAAAGGCCAATGCATAAGTCTTGGTTTGCAGCCACTTACACTGGGCTCCAGCAAAGGATGGGGTCAGAGTAGACTAGAGATGCTTGAGGAGAGACTGCAGACAGTCTTTGGGGAAAGAACCAAGAGAGTAGCCTCTGGGATCCTGGTGCTGAGTCACCCCCATGCTGCAGCGGCCATCGTGCTCAGGTAGACCACTCCCTTCCAAGTGACAGCCATATGTGGGGAAGCAATAACCCTACTCCCAGTAGGGACTCTGTCCCGCCTTGTGGTGCTGAAGCCTGACTGCTGTGTGCAGAGTGACTAGATTAACAACTGAAGGAGTCCGTCACAGACAGTAGATCCCTGGTAGTTTTGAACAGGCTGCCTAAGGCCGGAAGGGGTCAACATCTGACATCACCAGAAGCAGAGCCAGAAAGAAAAAACAGTGGTAGGTACTAGATGCTACCCAGACAAAATCCACCATTGTCTTCTCCATGATTTGTGATATTTTTTTTCCTGCAAAGCTTGTTGACATTCATTTCTTGTCCTTCAAGTTTGTGCATATTAAGTCACTAGACTGTATATTATAACTTAGTTCACACATTTTAATCCTCCCTTCTCTTACCCTATTTTACCTTCTTCTTTCCTCTATTATTGTCATTTTAAATTTTGGTTTCTCTTTTGCTACACCTTGTTTCCATTCCATACTCTTACTATTTCTACCTTGTCCAGTAGGACAAAACCAATTTCCTTGTTCCATCATCTCATTCTTTTTCCTGCTCTCAATATACCCATGTTCTCTCTCTACCTTTAGCAATTGTTGCTTTTTGGTTGTGGATAGGGTAGTTGTTGTTGTATTTTTTCAATTTTATTTCTAGATTTTCACTATTTTTGTATTTCAAATCTCAAATTTTACTGTTCCCCTTTCTACTTTTTTTTGTCTCAAATTTTAATTTTCCCTGCTTTAGACTCTTTTTCTTTTTTTCTCTTTCATCCTGCCTTTTTTCTTTTCTCTCAAATTTTAATTTTTCCCCATCTTAGCCTGGTTTCCATTTCTCACTCTTAGTATTCCCTCTCCCTCTATCATCTCAAAATCACTTCCCTTTCCTCTAGATATCTCTTAAGCTTTTCTTTTTTCCCTCTTGTTCCTATCCCATCTATATTAATTTTAGCTTATTTGTTGTTCATAGTGCTATGGTGGATCTTTTTCTCCAATTTGGTTCCTATTTTTTTATTATTTATTTACTTTTTTCCTTTTTCCTTCTCTCCGATTATTTTTTTAAGTATATGTTATTGTTTATGCTATTACAGTTCTCTCATTTTTTCCTCCCATTTATTCCCCTCCACCCTGCACCCCCTCTCCCTCCAGCATTCTCCCCCGCCCACCCTTAGTTCATGTCCATGGGCTATACATATAAGTTCTTTGGCTTTTCCATTTCCTATGCCATTCTTACCCTTCCATGTCTATTTTGTACCTACCATCTATGCTTTTTATTCCCTGTACCTTTCTGTTCCTATTCTAGTTGTACCTCCCAACTAGAATAGGAACAGAATCACAGAAATGGAGATCAAATGGAGGGTTATCAGTGGGGAGGGAGAGAAGGAGGGGAGAGAATGGGGAAAAGGTAATTATGATGTGCTTTGGTGTGTGCTTCCTTGGGTCCAATTTCTTCTGTTTAAACCTAATACTGTATGCTTCCCTTCTCTTACTCCATTCTGCCTTCTTTATTCCCTTTTTTATTTATGATGTAAATTTTACATCCCCTCTTCGCATTGCTCAGATTCCCTACTCTTATTAGTGCTCCTCCCTCCACCCTCTCAAGATCATTTTGCTTTCAGTAGGTCATCTCATATATGGTCTACTTTCTTATAATAGTCTTAATCTCTTCACACCCTTATTAAGACTGCTTCATTTGCTGTTGATAGCGGGATTGCAGGTAGGAGTTATTTTTGTGGGTATGGGTTTGTTTCCTGGGCTTTGTGGTTTTGTTCTGGCAGCACCTACACAACAGCATACAAAACGTGGTGGGTGGAGTGACCCTCAGTCAACCAGCTGGAGGGAAGGACCCACCAGAGAATGACCCAACAACAATCAAAACCCAGCTACATCCAGATAGCCAACATAAATGGGATAAAGGGTATCCCAAGAGCATCAGGTTCGGAAGATCAAGGAGACCACACCACTGAATCACATAGAAGGACTCATACCATAGAAGTTCACACCACAGAGACAGGGAGTCATAGCAGATCCATTTAAGAAGCAGAAACAAACAAGAAGAGTCTGTCTTAAAATGGGGAGACAAAGAAACAACCCCCAAACAAAAGGAAGGGAGGAAGGACTCCCCCAAAAGAGTGCTAAATGAAATAGAGGCAAGTATTAACTAACAGATATTGAGTTCAAAACAATGGTTATAAGGAAGCTCAATGAGCTCAGTGAGAATTACAAAAAGCTACAGGGAAGTTACAAAGGAACTTAATGTGAACAGCATGAAAAAGGACATAGAAACAATCAATAAGGGCCAACAGGAAATGAAGAATACAATTTCTGAATTGAAGAACACAGTAGAAGGAAGCGAAAGCAGGCTAGATGAAGCAGAGGATTGAATCAGCGAGCTGGAGGACAAGGTAGAAAAAACTCCCAGAAAGAGCAAGAAAAGGAAAAAAAAAAACTCAGAAAGAATGAAGAAGGGTTAAGGGAACTGCAGGAAAACTTGAAACATAATAATACCTATATAATAGGAATACCAGAAGAAGAAGAGGAGCAAGGATAGAAGACCTGATTGAAAAAGTAATGATGGAAAACTTCCCTAAGTTGATGAGAGAAAAGGTGACACAAGTCCAGGAAGCACAGAGGGTCCCAATCAAGAAGAATCCAAAGAGGCCCACTCCAAGACACATCATAATTAAAATGGCAAAATCCAAAGACAAAGAAAGGAAGAAAGGCAACAAGGGAGCAAGGGAGGCAGCAAGGGAGAGATAGGAAGTAACATACAAGGGAGCTATGATAAGGCTAGCAGCTGACTTCTCAACAGAAACACTACAAGCCAGAAGAGAATGACAAGAAATAATCCAATTAATGAAAAACAAAGGCCTGCAACCAAAACTACCCAGCAAAGCAATCCTTTAAAATGGAATGTGAAATAAGGAGTTTCCCAGACAAAAGAAGGCTAAAATAATACACCTCCACCAAAACAGCATGGCAAGATATGCTAAGGGACTGCTTTAAAAAGATAAAGGAAAAAAAAAGTGAGAAAGAGGAGCACAGGTACAAAGGGTGAAAATGGCAATGAATAAGTACCTATCAATAATAACCTTAAATGTAAACAGATTCAATGCTCCAATCAAAAGACACAGGGTAGCTGAATGGATAAGAAAAGGTGAGCTACACATGTGCCGCCTACAAGAGACCCACCTCACAACAAAAGACCTACACAGACTGAAAGTGAAAGTCTGGAAAAAATATTACAAGCAAATGGACAAGAAAAAAAGCCATGGTACCAATACTTATATCAGACAAAATAGACTTCAAAACAAAGGCCATAAAAAGAGACCCAGAAGGATATTTCATAATACTCAAGGGAAGACATAAACATTGTAAACATATGCACCCAACATAGGAGCACCGAAATATATAAGGAAAATCTTTCAGGATTTCATGAAAGGTAGATAGCAAACACACTTGTAGTAGGGGATTTTGACACTCCACTGTCAACATCAGATAGATCTTCCAAAGAAAATATCAACAAGTATATTGTGACACTCTACAATACACTAGATCAAATGTACTTAACTCTTATATACAGAACCTTTCATCCCAAAGAAGCAAAATACACATTCTTTAAGAGGGGAGTGGGGAGGGAGATAATGGGGGAAAGAAAGGGAAGGGTCAGTTCAAGGAACATGTATAAAGGAACCATGGACAAAGATAATGGGAGAAGGACTGACTGTGGGATATGGGGACATAGGTAGGGAAGTAGAGAGTAATGGGGAGAAAATGGGGACAACTGTAATTCAACAACAATAAAAAAAGAAAAGGATAATATAAAGCCTTTTTAAAATTGTTCCTGTAGTCATTATTGAGCAGAGGGAACTAAAATCACATGTACTAAATACATCAAAAATGAAAAGAAGCCGTTCTTCGTCCTTATTCACAGGATGCAGCATAATACAAAAGTCATATTTTCAAAGACCTGAGGAAATAATATGTAATGTTAAGTGAAAAATACTGATATACGTTCATACATGAACATAACCTGGAAGGAAGTATACCAAAATAGAAGTAGTAGTTTCTGGAATGAGATTAATTTTCTTAATGCTTTTAGAACATTTTTACATGTAACTCATTGGTTTACCACTATTATTTTACATTAAGTCAAACCATGTAAAACTGCCTGTATTTAAAAATCAAAATAGTATCATAATGTCAGTTTCATAAGTTGAATTTAATAGATTTTATTAACAGATTTTAAGGGCATTGCAGCTTTGTTCTTGGTTCCACCACTCAGTTCTTACTCTCTTGTACCTCAGTTCCATTACATATAAAATAAGGCTATTTGTAATAACCCACCTAACATGGTTGTGAGGATTAAATTAGGTAATGCACGTGAAATGCTTAAAGCAGTACATGGAGTATAGTAAGTGCTGGGGAAACCTTAACTATTATATATTAATTACTTTCATTTTGAGAAAAAGTATTGTATGTTGTGAAAAAATCATCAGTGCTTTTAATAGGGAGTGAAGATATGGCTTAAGCTAAGTAAGTAATGATCATTAAATCATTTGCATTTGAGTTTAGAATTGATAATCTTATAACCGAACAAAATGGAGGTTTGACTGTCTGGCACAACAAAAGCCAAACTCATGAGGCAGGCGCTGGTGCAGAAGTAAAGAGGTTTTATTCAGGTGCCAAACAGCCTGGGAGAATGATGGACTACTGCCTCAAGGACCATCTCTTTTCTAGTTCAAGTCCACCACTTTTATAGGGATAGAGAGGGAAGCACTTTTTTTCCCTATTCAGTAATCATGCTAGCTTTTAGGGTGCTCAGGGGACCTATTCATTCAACTTTCAAGCTTTCAGTCCACTTGGACCCTGTCCATTCATATTTTTAGCTTTTGGCACAGTAAAGCCCTATCCATATGTCTAGCTTTTGGCATGATTATCTCCTATCAACTTATATTTCTATCTTTTGACACTTGGGCTCTATCCATTCATACTTATAGCTTTTGGTGGCACTCAGTGTAACAGCCTCCTCCTGCCGCCATCTTAGCCAATGGGGGAGACTATCCAGTGCTCCAGCTGACTGTCTACACTCTACAGTAACAGCACATCACACGGTTCCTGTGTACTTGGCCATTTTTCTGTCCAGCCTGACCTTTTTATCAGCTGCTCAGTATCTGTGTTAGTTCAGCAGCAAAATACACATTTTTCTCAAGTGTACATGGAACATTCTATTCTCAAAGATAGACTGCATGTTAAGACACAAAACAAGTCTTAATAAATTCAAGAAAATTAAAATCATATCAAGCATCCTCTCTGACCACAATAGTATCAAACTAGAAATCAACAAAGATTAAAAAACTGAAAAACTTTAAAATACATGCAGGCTAAACAACATGTTACTAAACAATCAGTGGTTAACAGGGAGATCAAGGAAGAATTAAAAGTTACCTGGAAACAAATTACAATGAACACAAAATAACCCAAAATCTATGGGACACAGTGAAGGTAGTCCTGACAGGAAAGTTCATAAATTACAGGCCTACCTCAAAAAGCAAGAAAAATCTCACATAAACAATGTAAACAAACACGTAAAAGAAATACAAAAAGAACAAAAAACAAAGCCCAGGGTTAAGTAGAAGGAAGGAAACAATAAAGATCAGAGCAGAAATAAAAAACACAGAGACAAACAATTACAAAAGATCAATGAAACCAAGAGATAGTTCTTTGAAAAGAACAACAAGATAAATGAATGTTTAATCTGACTCATCAAGAAAAAAAGAGCAGGAAGAAAGAAGGACAGCATGGATGGAACTGGAGAGCATTATGCTAAGTGAAATAAGCCAGGAGGTGAAAGACAAATACCTTATGATCTCACCTTTAACAGGAACCTAATCAACAAAACAAACAAACAAGCAAAATATAAACGAAGACACTGAAATTGAGAACAGGCTGACAATGACCAGAGGGGAGGGGGGAGGCAATTTCAGGGGAAAAGGGGAAGGGTTTAGAGCAACAAGTATAAAAGACACATGGACAAAAACTAGGGGTGGTGGAAATGGGAGGGAAGTGGGGAGGGCTGGGGCAGTGGGCTGGGATGGGAGTAAAAGACAGAAAACTGTACAAGAACAATGATTAAAATAAAATTAGAAAAAAGGAGAGGACCCAAATAAACAATACCAGAAATGAAAGAGGAAAAGTTAAATGCTGATACCACAGAACTACAAAGGATTGTAAGAAAATATTATTAACAACTATGCCAAAAAATTGGTCAACCTGAGTGAAATGAATAAATTACTAGAAACATAGACTCTTTCAAAACGGAATTAGGAAGAATCAGAAAACCTAACTAGACCAATTATAACTAATGAAATAGAAGTAGTAATAAAAAAAAACCTCCCAGCAAACAAAAGTCCTGGACCCAGTGGTTTCACAGGGGGAATTTTACCAAATATTCAAAGAAAAACTAACACCTGTCCTTCACAAACTATTCTAAAAAATTTAAGAGGAGAGAAGACTTCCTGGCTATTTTTACAAGGCCAGCATTACTGTAAATCTAAAACCAAATAAGGACACTACAAAGAAAATTATAGGCCAGTATCCCTGATGAACATAGATGCTGAAATCCTCAGCAAAATATTAGCAAACTGGATCTGGAAATACACCATGATCAAGTAGAATTCTGGTGCTGCAAGGTTGGTACAAATGCACAAATCAATAAGTGCAATATCACATAAACAAAATGAAGGATAAAAATCACATGATTATATCCATAGATGCTGATAAAGCATTTGATAAAATACATCACCCAATTATGATAACTTTCAGCAAAGTGGGAATAAAGGGAACATAGCTCAACATAATAAAGGCCATATATAACAAACCTATAGCCAATATTATACTCACTGGGCAAAACATACAGTGTTTCCCCTAAGATCAGAAACAAGACAGGGATGTTAGCTTTCACCACTCTTATTCAACAAAGTACTGGAAGTCCTACCACAGCAATTAGATAAGAAGAAAAATAAAAGCCACCCAAATTGGAAAGGAAAAAGTAAAACTCATTATTTGCAGATGACATGATAGTGTACACAGAAAAACCTAAAGACTCTTCCAAAAAACTACTAGATCTAATAAATGAATTTGGCATAGGAGCAGGATTCAAAATTAATATTCAGAAGTCATTGGCATTTTTATTTACCTATAATGAACTATTAGAGGAATTAAGAAAACAATTCTATTTACTATTGCAACAACAAAAAATACAGTACCTGGGGATAAATTTAGCTAAGGAGGTAAAAGACCTGTGCTTGGAAGATTATAGGATACTGAAGAAAGATATTGAGGAGGATACAAGCAAGTGGAAGCAATTACCATGTTAATGGATTGGAAGAATTAACATTAAAATGTCCACACTACCCAAAGCAATCTGTAGATTCAGCGCAATTCCTACTGAAATACCAATGGCATAATCCACAGATGTAGAACAAATACTCCAAAAATATATATGGAACAACAACAAAAAAGAATCCCAGGACTTCTGGCCAAGATGGAGGCATAGGTGGACACACTGTGCCTCCTCTCACAAACAAAATTAAAGACAACAAAAATATAGAACCAAAAAAAAACCAACAGAACAGATAGAAAATTGAATTGTACAGAAGTCCGACAATGATTCACCCAGACCAGTAAGAGGGGTGGAGTCAGCCGCCGGCCGGCAGAGAGGGGTCGCGGCAGCAAAAAGCAGTGGCCAGTGGTCCCGGATGCGCAGGTAACGATTGGCACACTCCAGGCCCACAGGCAGTGGTTACCAATGAGCAGACCAAGCGAAGCGCTCAAGGTGGCTGACCGTATCACACATTCACGTGCAGATAAACCAGGTGAAAACAGGCAGCAAGACAGACTGCGCAACCCAGGGCCCCAGCACCGGGAAGTGAGGCCTAAAAGTACCGATTGAAAACACTTGTGGGGATTGAGGTGTCCAGAGAGACTCCCAGCCTCACAGGAGAGTTCGTTGGAGAAACCCACAGGGTCCTGGAATGTCCACAAGACCACCCACATGGAAATCAGCACCAGAAGGGCCCAATTTACTTGGAGAAAGTGGCGGAAGAGACTGGAATTCGAGAGAAATCAGAGCAAGCGCCATTGTTCCCCCTCAGACCCTGCCTCCACATACAGTGTCACAACTCTATGACTGGGTTGCCCCACCCTGGTGAACACCTAAGGCTCCACCCCTCACTACGTAACAGCTGTGACCAGACCCCAAAAAAAAAAAAAAAAGGATAAACCCAAAACCAAAAATGGCTCAAACAGGAGAACAGATCAAAGTCCCAGAGCTAATTTGTCTAAGCGACCAAGAGATAGCCAACCTATCAGATGCACAGTTCAAAACACTGGTGATCAGGATGCACACAGAATTGGTTGATTTTGGTCGCAAATTAGATGAACAAATGAAGGCTACAATAAGTGAAAGGAAGGAAAATGCACAGGGAACCAATAGTGATGAGAGGAAAACTGGGACTCAAATCAATGGAGTGGACCAGAAGGAAGAAAGAAACATCCAATCAGAAAAGAATGAAGAAACAAGAATTCAAACAAATGAGGAGAGGCTTAGGAACCTCCAGGACATCTTTAAATGTCCCAACATCTGAATTATAGGGGTACCAGAAGGGGAAGAAGAAGAGCAACAAGTAGAAAACTTATTTGAACAAATAATAAAGGAGAACTTCCCCAATCTGGCAAAGGAAATAGACTTCCAGGAAGTCCAGGAAGCTCAGAGAGTCCCAAAGAAGTTGGACCCAAGGAGGAACACACCAAGGTACATCATAATTACATTACCCAAGATTAAAATGAAGGAGAGAATTCCAGAAGCAGCAAGGGATAAGGGGACAGTCACCTACAAAGGAGTTCCCATCAGACTGTCAGCTGATTTCTCAAGAGACCTTGCAGGCAAGAAGGGGCTGGAAAGAAGCATTCCAAGTCATGAAAGGCAAGGACCTACATCCAAGATTGCTCTATCCAGCAAAGCTGTCATTTAGAATGGAAGGGAAGATAAAGTGCTTCTCAGATAAGGTCAACTTAAAGGAGTTCATCATCACCAAGCCCGTACAGTAAATATGAAATGTTAAAGGGACTTATCTAAGAAAAAGAAGATAAAAAATAAGACAGTAAAAAGACAGCAAACTCACAGATATTAACAACCACACCCAAAGCAAAAGCAAACTAAGCAAACAGCTAGAACAGGAACAGAAACACAGAAATGGAGATCACATGGAGGGTTATCAACAGGGGAGTGGGAGGAGGAGAGAGGGGGAAAAGGTATAGAGAATAAGTAGCATAGATGGTGGATAGAAAATAGGGGGAGGGCAAGAATAGTGTGGGAAATGTAGATGCTAAAGAACTTATGACATGTGGACATGAAGTAAAGGGCAGGGATGTGGGTGGGAGGGGGTGTGCAGGGTGGAGGGGAATGAAGGGGGAAAATGGGACAATTGTGATAGCATAATCAATAAAATATATTTAAAAATAAAAGAATCCCAAATAGCTTCAGCGATCTTGAAAGAAGAACAAAGTTGGAGGGTTCACAATACCTGGTATAAAACTATAATACAGGCTATTGTAGTCAAAACAACCTGATACTGGCATCAGAACAGACATATAGCTCTCTCTACCACTTCTACTGCAAGGATGAAGACCATTCTTAGTAATCAGACTGTCTACATCCCTGAAAATGCTGACATCATTCTGAAGGGGTGCACAGTTACTGAGAAGGGCCCCAGAGGCACCCTGTGGAAGGACCTCAGCCACATCAATCTAGAACTCAGTCTTCTTGGAAAGAAAAAGAAGAGGCTCCAGGTTGACAAATAGTGAGGAAATAGAAAGGAACTGGCCACTATTTGCACTATCTGCCGTCATGTACAGAATATGATCAAGGGCCTTACCCTGGGCTTCCACAACAAGAGGAGGTCTATGTACACTCAGTTCTCCATCAATGTTGTTATTCAGGAGAATGGTTCTTTTCTTGAAATCAGAAATTTCTTGGGCGAAAAATGCATCTGCAGAGTTCAGATGAGGTTGGATGTTGCTTGTTCAGTATCTCAGGCCCAGAAAGATGATTTGATTCTGTGAGGAAATAATATTGAATTTGTATCAAATTTAGCTGCTTTAATTCAGCAAGCCACAACAATTTTAAAAAAAGGATATCAGAGAATTTTTCTGATGGTATCTGTGTTTCTGAAAAAAGAACAGTTCAGCAGGCTGCTGAATAAAATCTAAGTTGTCCAGCTATAGAAACAGCAAGATGCTGAATGATTCCTCACACTTATTTTCAATATTCCTTACATTTATTTGTGTAATTTTAAAGATGCAATAAAAGCTATGTATTGAAAAAAAACAGGCATATAGATCAATGGAACAGAACAGAGAGCTCAGAAATAAATGCCTTTATGGTCAATTATTATTTAACAAAGGAGGCAAGAGCATACAATGGAGTAAAGACAGCCTTTTCAATTAATGATGTTGGGAAAATTAGACAGATATGCCTCCCAAAATGAAACTACACCACCAATTTACACCATACACAAGAATAAACTCAATGGGTAAAAGACTTAATGTAAGTCATTAAGCCATAAAAATCATAGACGAAAACATAGGCAGTATATAGGCTGATATATTTCCTCAGGCAAGAAAAACATAAACAAATGGGAGTACATCAAATTAAAAAGCTTGTGCACAGCAAAAGAAACCATTCACAAAGTGAAAAGGCAACCCACTGCAGGGGAGAACATATTTGCTAATGATACATCTGGTAAGGGGTTAGTTTCCAAAATGTATAAAGAACTTAATACAACTCAACACCAGGAAGGCAATCCAATTAAAAAATGGGCAAAGGACCTAAATACACACTTCTCCAAAGAGTACATACAGATGGCCAACAGACCTATGAGAAAAATGCTCAACATCACAATGATCAGAGAAATATAAATTAAAATCACAATTAGATATCACCTCACACCTGTCAGAATGGCTACCATCAATAAATCAACAAACAAGTGTTGGGCAGAATGTGGAGAAAAGGAAACTGTACACTATTGGTGGGAATGCAGATTGGTGCAGCTACAGTGGAAAACAGTGTGGAGTTTTCTCAAAAAATTAAAGACCGATCTGCCTTATAACCTAGAAATCCCACATGGGAATATATCCTAAGAAACCCATAAACAGTAATTCAAAAGAATATATGCACTCCTATGTACATTGCAGGATTATTTACAATAGCCAAGATCTGGAAACAGCCCAAGTGCCCATCAGTAGGTGAGTGGATAAAAAAGTTTTGGTACAGTTACACAATGGAATACTAGTTGGCCATAAAAAATGGAAATCTTTTCTTTTGTGACAGCATGGATCAGCCTGAAGATTGTTATGGTAAGTGAAATAAGCCAGTCAGAGAAAGATAAATAGCATATGATCTCACTTACATGTGGAATCTAATGAACAAAATAAATTGACGAACACAAGATAAACAGAGGCATGGTTACAGCAAACAGACTGACAGCTGTCAGAGGGGAAGAGGATGGGGAACTGGATGGAAGAAGGTGAAGATATTAAGCAATAGAACACATATGTATGTATATATAACACAAAGACATAGACAGTAGAGTGGTGATATCCAGAAGTAAAGGGGGTCGGGGGTAGGTGGAGGTGGGCAAAGGGGTGAGGGAAATGGGACAGAAAGAGGCTTTGCTTGGATCAGTGGGTGTGTGGTTCAGTGTGCCAATGATGTTTTATAGATTTGTACACTTGAAACCTATATAGTTTTGTGAATCAGCATCACCCCAATAAATTCAATAAAACATTTTTTTAAAAATCTGTGTTACTTCACTGGAGAATGTGACAGGTAATCAGAAATAAGAAAAAATGTTCTACTTTACTTAAGGGAAAATGGTGTAGGAAGGTTAATTTATGGTTCATTTTCTACAACTAGTTAATGGTGAGGTTGATTAGAAATCTAATTTCTTAGTGTTTACTTCTGAATTATTGATTTTTTTCCAATTTCATGTTTCCAGGATGATCCACATACTAATTTAGTGATTGAAGCTATAAAAAATGATCACCTAAGGCAAATGGAACGTGAAAGGTAATATTTGGGGCACTTAATAATTAAAACCAGATAAAGTAGGTTAAATTTGTATAAAGGAGTTGAATGGCATCTGACTATTTTATTCAAAACATGTTATATGCACTGTATTTCTTGAATAGTCCTGTTGTTTCATTGCTGTACTTTACTAGGTTCTCTTTTCTTTTTCACAATAATCTCAGTGTTTATGTTGATTCCAGTTATTCTTACTCATTTACTATTTCTTGGTAACTTATTTTCTCTCTGCATTTGCTGCAGTATTGGAATTTTGTTTGTATTACCTTTGTTTTTTAAATTATATCTTTATGCGTTTTTGTCCAGCCTCCCAATTAAACTTCAACTCTTGAAGACAAAATTCTTTCTATTTTATTTCTTCCTTTCTCCAGTAAGATACCTAGTCTCTGCCAAGTATGTTTTGGAACTTTTAATATTTATTGAATATGCAGCAGGTATATTAGTAGTATATCACATGATATACAGGACCTTTAGTTTCTTTTAAGTTGTGGGAAAATACACATAACTTAAAATTTACTATCTTAACCATGGTGCTTAATTCTTCATAGTTTGGTAGTGTTAAGTGCATTCACAATGATTTGTAACAAGAACTTCTTCATCTTCCCAAACTGAAACTCTGTACCCATTTAAAACAACTCTCAAGCATCCCCTCCCCAGTCCCTGGCACTCACCTTTCCATTTTGCGTCTCTGAATTTATAGGTGGAATCCCATTATTTGTCCTTTTGTGGCTGTTATTATCATTTAACATAATGTCCTCCAGGTTCATCCATGTTTTTTATCATGTGTCAGAATTTCCTTCCTTTTTAACTTTGAATGATAGTTTATTATATATAGGGAGGGCCCTTAATCTTTAGGTAGTTTAACATTAAAAATAAAACAGAGGCCCTGGCCAGGTAGCTTAGTTGATTAGAGCATTGTCCCAATACACCTAGGTTGCAGGTTCAGTCTCCAGTCAGGCACATACAAGAAGCAACTGATGAGTGCATAATTAAGTAGAACAACAAATTGATCTCAAGCTCCCTCTTTCTCTCTCTCTTCCTCTCTAAAAATCAGTCAGTCAAACAATAAAATGGTGACTTCTTCTAGGAACATAGAGTAGATGCACTTTCCCCTGTTCTTCCCACTGTCTAAATAAAAACTCTGGAAATTATATGTAAAAAATATATAAGGAGAAAGATGGAGAGAAAAGGGAAGATCAAGCGACCTCGGGACCTGTGGAACAGGTCAGTGGGTAGAAAATAGATGGGGAGAGCAAGAATAGTGTGGGAAAAGTAGAAGCTAAAGAACTTATGAAACATGGACATGAACTAAAGCGGGGAATGTGGGTGGGAGGGGGTGTGCAGGGTGAAGGGGAATGAAGGGGGGAAAATGGGACCTCTGTAATAGCATAATCAATAAAATATAATTTTAAAAAAGACATGTAATAACAAGTACTGGTGAGGATGTAGAGAAAATGAAATCTTAGGTACTGATTTGGGAATGTAAAATGGTACAGCCACTTTGGGAAACAATATGGAAATTCCTCAAAAAATTAAACCAGCAATTTCTCTCCAAGTGTGTACCGAAAGGAAATTAAAGCATATGTCCACACAATAATTATACACGAATGTTTATGGCAGCATTATTCATTACAAATAAAAAGTGGAAGCAGCCCAAGTGTTCACAACTGATGAATACATGGTATATGGTCTATCTGTACAATAGAATACTTTTTAGCCATAAAAAATAATGAAATACTGATATGTGCTACAATACACATAAACCATGAAACATGATAAATATCAATAAAAGAAGCCAGTCACAAAAGACCAATATTCTATGATTCTACTAGTATGAATAAAAGGCATAGATGAGGCAAATCTGTACACTTTTTCTTTAATGGCCATTTCCTTTCGTGTCACAGACAGTGCAGGTTACGTAATGTCAGCTGCGGAGCCTTTTTTCTCTCCAGTGCCTCTTTCTTCCTTTAGTTTGTCAACATGTATCATAAACTAGAAATGAACTGTTGACTCAGAAGACAGTCATGGCTTCCATTTCCTAGTCGTGATATTCAACCTGACAGGTATTTCTAGTACAGCTGTCCACCATTCAGTAGGCTTCCTTGTATGTTAGCTTTGATAGATAATACAGTTAAATTTTCAAAAAATTCCCACCCAAGATATTTCCTCATTGCTTTTAGAGAGGGAGGGAGAAGGAAGGGGGGAGGGGGGAAAGAAGGGAGAGAGAGAAAGATTTTGAAATACCAATGTGTGAGAAACATGGATTGGTTACCTTATATATGTCCAGACCAGGGAATGAGCCCATAACCTGTTAATGTGCTCTGACCAATAATTGAAGCCACCACCTTTCAGTGGAACAATGCTCCAACCAACTGAACCACACTGAGCAGGGCAACACTTAATTTTGTTTTAAATTTTATACCATGTTTCTTTATAATTTTTTTTTGTTTGTTTGACATAGAAAAGCCATGGCAGAAAAATACATCATGACAGCTGCAAAACTCATTGCTCCTGTAATTGAAACATCTTTTGCTGTAGGATATGACTGGTAAGAGAAATTCACTATAACTGGATGGGTATGGTATTTTCTTTTCATAATGTATACTTCTGTTGGTTTAAAATTTTATCTAATATGATTTGCAAATTTTTCTCTTATTTTGTTGGTTGTCATGTCACTTTGTTGATAATCTCCTTTGCTGTGCAAAAGCTTTTTAGTTTGATATAGTCCCACTTGTTTAGTTTTTGTTTGGTTCCTTGTAGGTATCATATCCAAAAAGTCATTGCCAAAACCAATGCCAAGGAGCTTTTCCCCTGGAAGGTTGATGGTTTTCATTTCTGATTTTATTTATTTGACTCTAATCTTTTTTTTCTTACCCAGATAATCTACCTAAAAATTTGTCTATCTTTACAAAAAAACAGCTTATTTTCATTGATCTTTTCTATTGTTTTCTAGTTTCTGTTTCATTTATCTTCTCTGTGGTACCTCTTTGTGGTATTTTTCATTGTTATTTCTTTCTGCTAACTTCGGGCTTAGTTTTTTGTTTTGTTTTGTTTTTTGTTTTAGTTCCTTGAGGTGTAATGTTAGGTTGGTTTCTTTAATGATTTAATATAGGCATTTATTGCTATCAACTTCCGCTTTGGAACTGCCTTTGCTGCATCCCGTAAGTTTTGGTATGTTTTGTTTTCATTTTATTTGTTTTAGGATTTTTAAAACTTTTTTGATGTCCTCTTTGACCCATTCATTATTCAGGGATATGATTTGGGCAGGGGGTGTTGATTCAATTTTTATTGTGTATCAGGCCTTAGATGATCAACACCAGTCAGCATCACAAGCCACTCACCTGCCATTCTTCTCTGTGTGAGCCATCTCTAGACTGAGTTTAGCCCTGGGATATGATTTTTAATTTCCATTTATTTGTGAACTTTTTAGTTTCCCTTTTGTTATTGAATCATAGTTCCATACCATTTGCTAAAGTCAACCCATTTATACCCTGCTGTTTGCTAAGGTTTGTTTTGTGGCAACACATGATCTATCCAGGAGAATGTTGCATGTTCACTTGAGAAGAATGTGTATTCTACTGCTGTTGGATGAAATACTCTGTATAGGTCTGTTAGGTCAATTTGATCTAAGATCAACTCTGTTCAACTCCAATGTTTCCTTGCTGATTTTCTGTTTGGATAATTGATCCATTATTGAAGTGGTGTGTACATTCCCTATAATATATTATTGTATGGTTATCTATTTTTCTCTGCAGATCTGTATTTGCTTAATATATTTTGGTGCTGTGATAGTAAAAATATATATTTATGATTGTTATATCTTCTTGATGAATAGCCTTTTTGTTGTTAAATAATGACCTTCTTTATATTTTGCTGAAGTTTTCGACTTCAAGTCTATTTTGTCTGATGTAAGTATAGTTACTTTGTGATTTTTGCTTATACATGGAATATCTTTTTCCATCCCTTCACTTTGAAGCTATGTGTATTCTTAAAGCTAAAGTGAGTCTCTTTTAGGTATAATATAGTTAGGACTTTTTTTTAAATCTATTCAGGCACTCTATGCTTTTTGATTGGATAATTTAATCCATTTACATTTAAAGTAATTTTTGATAGGTAATAATGTTGATAGGTTGCCCTGGCAGGTGTGGCTCAGTGGATTGAGTGCTGGCCTGTGAACCAAAGGCTGGCAGATTCAAATCCCAGTCAGGGCACATGCCTGGGTTGTGGGCCAGGTCCCCAGTAGGGGGTGTGCAAGAGGCAAGTACACATTGATGTTTCTCTCCCTCTATTTCTCCTTCCTTTCCCTTCTCTCTAAAAATAAATAAAATATTTAACAATATATTGATAGGTTAATTAGTAATTATTTATAGGTACTAATGTTATCTTATTGTATTCTGTCTCTTTTGCAGTTGCCTTATTCCTTCTTCTGCCTTTCTCTTTTGCTGTCTTTGTGAATTGATGATTTTATGTAGTGGCATTGTTTCATTCCCTTCCCTCTTTTGTGTATCTACTGTAGGTTTTTACTTACAGAAAACATCTTACAGAAACAGTCTATTTTTAGCTAATAGCAACTTAACTTCAATTGCATATAAAAAGTCTACCCATTTACACCCCCCATAATTTTGTTTTTAATGTTACAATTTACCTCTTTTTATATTATGTATTCACTAACAAATTATTATAATTATACTATTTTTAATACTTTTGTCTTATAACTTTTGTACTAGACTTAAGTGATTAACATACCACTCTGTCACAATATTAAAGTATTCTGAATTTTGTTATATAGTTACCTTCTCCAGTATGTTTTATACTTCTTATGTTTGCATGTTACTAGTTAGCATCTCTTGATTTATTTTAAAGAACTCCTTTCAGCATTCCTTGCAATGATAGGTCTGGTGATGATGAGTTCCCTCTGCTTTTGTTCATTTGGTTATAAGTCTCTCTCATTTCCAAAAGGCAACTTTGACTCAATTTTTTTTCACCACTTTGAATATATCATCCCACTCTCCTGACCTGCAAGGTTTCTATTAAAAAATCTGCTGATAGCCTTATGGGGGTTCCTTATATGCAAGGAATTCTTCTTGCTGATTTTAAAATTCTCTGTGTATGAGTTTTGCTAGTTTTATTATAATGTGTCTTGGAGAAGATTGTTCTGATTTGAGATTTTTGGAGTTACCTGTTAGCTTAATGATCTTATATATCCAAGTCTCTTCTCAAATTAAGGGAGTTCCTAGCCATTGTTTGTTTTGTTTGTTTTGCTTGTTTGTTTGTTTGTTTGTTTTTTCATTTAAGACAGGGAATACTTTATTTAAACCCATCAGAGAAATGAACTGGTTGGGTCTGTAACAAAGCATCACATTTTAAAGCACAGGCCAGTAATTGTATATGAGTATAGTATACACTGCTACATACAAATTAACTGATCAGACCACAGCTTTTCAATGTTTAAAACAGAATAAGGTTCCCTGTAAAAACAGCACCATTGGGACATTTTAACTTTAGTATTCCTCTCCTTCTTCCTCACCCTCTCCTTCAACAGAATGCACACTAACCTCCTCATAATCCTTCTCTAGGGCAGCCATGTCTTCACAGGCCTCAGAAAACTCTCCTTGCTCCATGCCCTCACCCACGTACCAGTGGACAAAGGTACACTTGGCATACATCAGGTCAAATTTGTGGTCCAGGCGAGCCCAGGCCTCAGCAATAGCTGTGGTGCTGCTTAGCATGCACACAGCTTGCTGTAATTTGTCCAGGTCTCCACCAGGCACCACAGTGGGAGGTTGGTAATTAATGCCAACTTTGAAGCCAGTGGGGCACCAGTCCACAAACTGGATGGTACACTTGGTCTTGATGATGGTGATGGCAGCATTGAGAACTTTGGGAACCACGTCACCATGGTACAACAGGCAGCAAACCATGTATTTACCATAGCAAGGGTCACATTTCATCATCTGGTTCTCTGGCTCAAAGCCCTCATTGGTGATCTCTGCTACAGAAGCTGTTCATGGTAGGCTTTCTCAGCAGAGATGACAGGGGTGTATGTGGCCAGAGGGAAGTGGATGCAGGGATAGTGCACCAGGTTGGTCTGGAATTTGGTCAGATCAACATTCAGGGCTCCAGCAAACCTGAGGAAAGCTGTGATGAAGGATACAATCTGACCTAGCAACCTTTTCAGGTTAGTGTAGGTTGGGCACTCAATATCGAAGTTTCTACAACAGATATCATAGATGTCCTCGTTGTCAACCATGAAGGCACAATCAGAGTGCTCCAGGGTGGTGTGGGTGGTGAGGATGGAGTTGTAGGGCTCCACTACAGCTGTGGAAACCTGGGGGGCTGGGTAAATGGAGAACTCCAGCTTGGACTTCTTACCATAATCGACAGACAGATGCTATGTCAGCAGGGAGGTGAACCTAGAACCAGTTCCCCCACCAAAGCTGTGGAAAACTAAGAAGCCCAGAAGACCTGTGCACTGCCGGCCAGTTTCCGAATTCAGTCCAAGGACGAGATCTCCTTGCCAGTGGTGTAGTGTCCACGGACATAGTTATTGGCAGCATCTTCCTTGCCTGTGATCAGCTGCTCAGGGTGGAAGAGCTGGCAGTAGGTACCAGTGCGAACTTCAACAATGACTGGGTTCCAGATCTATAAACACTGCCCTGGGCACATGCTTGCCAGTGCCTGTCTCACTGAAGAAAGTGTTGAAGGGGTCATCTCCCCTCCAGTGGTCTTGTCACTTGGCATCTGGCCATCGGGCTGGATACCATGTTCCAGGCAGTAGAGCTCCCAGCAGGCATTGCCAATCTGGACACCAGCCTGCCCAGTGTGGATGGAGATGCACTCACACATGGTTGCTGCTTTGCGGCTGCCCCATTATTTCGTTAAATAAGCTTTCTGCCCCTTCTTCCTCTCTTTTCTTTCTTGGACTCAAATACTACATAGATTTTTGATATGCTATCCCATAATTTATATAGGCTTTTTTACTCATATTCATTCTCTTATTTTGTTCCTTGGACTGAAGATTTCAAGTGACCTGTATTCCAGTTCACTAATTCTTTCTCTGCTTGCTTGAGTCTCTTGTTGAAGCTTTTTATGAGTTCTTCAGTTCAGTCATTATATTCTTCAACTCTAGGATTTCTATTTCTTTTTATCTTCATCTGAGGATATGTTTTATTGATTTTAGAGAGAGAGGAAGGGGAGAGAGAAAAAAGAAAAACATTGATGTGAGAGAGAAACATCCATCAGTTGCCTCCCATATATGCCCCAACTGGGGATTGAACCCACAACCTAGGTATGTGTCCTGACTGGGGATCGAACCCACATTTTTGGTATATGAGATGATGCTTCAACCAGCTGAGCCACCCAGCCAGGCCTGTGTTTTTTAATGGTTTCTAGATCTTTGTTAAACTTCTTTATTTATTTATTCATTCATTATGTTCTTAATTTCATTTAGTTGTCTATCTGTCTTCTTGTAGTTCACCAGATTTCTTTAAGAGAATTATCTTGAATTCTTTGTCAGGAAATTCATAGGTTCCCATTTTTGAGGGTCACTCATTAGAGTGTCATTAGTTTCTTTTGGTGGCGACGTATTTCACTGATTATTTATGATGCTGGGTCCTTGTGTTGGTGTCTATACATTTGAGGAATTGGGTGCCTCTTCCAGTCTTTGAAGACTGGCTCTGTTGGGCAAAGTCTCTCAACAATCAGCCTATCCAGAGATTCTGGGTGTACCATTTGGTAGTATTTTGGGGCAGGCTTCCTGCTGGAGTACTTGGCTGGGCAGGTCTATTACCTGAGTTATCAGGTTGGCAGGCCTAGTGCTTGGGTACGTAGTGACCAGCCTGGTGCCTGCATCTGGGGAGTGGACCTTGAGCCTGGGTCCATTGGACAAGCTTTTGCTTGAATCTCTGGTGATGGGGCTGGGACCTCAGTCTGTGTGGGCAGACCTGGATTCTAGATCTTCAAGGGCAAATCAGGCACTAGGGACCCCTCAGATGGATTCAGCATCTAGGTACACAGAGGCTTGTCTGGTACTAGGACAGGTCAGGAGCCTACCTAGAGGCTAGGGCCATACAGGCTAGCCTGCTCCCAGAGCAAGCCTGGATTCTGGGTCCTCAGGGGGTAGCCTGGAAGTTGGGTCCTCAGAGGTTGGCACTTGGGTGCACCAGGTGCCTATGTTCATGGGGCTGGTCTGGGTGCTAGAGTGGGCCTGCATCTGGGGTGACACAGTCAGATGTCTAGGAGGCACATGGAACTTTCTGAAAGTAAAAGGTTAGTAAGAATAAAAGGGGGGAGGGAGGAGGACATTCTAAGTAGAGAGAAGAGTATTCTCAAAGATACAAATCCTGGCAACTTTTTTCCCATGGAGTCCTCATGATAATTAAGCCCTAAGGTTCTGAAGTATCCTCTTCATCCAGAATGGTGAGAACTATGTACAATCCTTAAAAAAACTGAGGGAAAATAACTCAATTTTCTGTAGGGCTGCATTCCTTTGCAGAAACCCATTTGAGAAAGATAGGCACAAGATCATGATGCATTTATCTTTGAGGCCCTTGGTTTGTTAGCAGCACCATGGTGGATGAATCCATGTCTTAAATAGTTCCTGCTTTTCTGGCCTCCCACATTTGCACACATGCTATCCCCCCTTCCTGGAATGCCCTTTCCATCATTTTTGTCAAGTCAGTCCTTACTTGTTCTTCAAACTGACTTCAGATGTCTCTGGGATTCCTTTCTCCAGTCTGGTTTCGAGTCTCCACCCCTGTATTCTTTTATTCTTTACAACAGTTCTCACACAGAATGTAACTCATTGACCTGCTTCCCTCATAAGGACATAATCCATATCTTATATATCCTTATATCCCTGTACCAAAAATTATGAACATAATGTCTGATGTACAGTAGACAGTAAATGTTTGCAGAATGCATACCTGAATCAGTGGTTTCCAAATTATTTTCTTGAAGCTCTTGAAGTTTCGTTAGCTATGTCTTCAGGTTAATTTCGGACAGAGAGTCATTGAAAGGGGCACTGAGCAGGCAGGGCTTCAAGTCCTCTCTCCCCACTTCAAGTACAGTGTCTCTTTTATAAATCAAGGTTAAAGAAAAAAGATTCTACTCAAAGGAAGCTATCTTCTGCTTTAATAGTTTTAAACTATTGGTCTAGGACAGTGGTTTTGAAACACTGTTTTAACTGGACACTCAGTAAAAAGTATTTTTCCATTGTTTACTGAAATTTACAGTTTCATGAAATAATCCTCGTCCTTATTATGTATAATGCCCATTGATAGTTTTTCTATTCTGTCTTTTTTAAAATAAGGCCCATGAGTCCTGACTGGTATGGCTCAATGGGTTGAGTGTCATCCTGAAAACAAAAGGTTGCCAGTTCAATTCCTGGTCAGGGCACACACCTGGGTTGTGGGCTAGGTCCCCAGTTGGGAGAGTGCGAGAGGCAGCTAATCAGTGTTTCTCTCAAACGTCAATGGTTCTTTCCCTTTCTTTCTCCCTCCCTTCCCCTCTCTCTAAAAAGAAATTTTTTAAATCTTAAAAAATAAAATAAATAAAATAAAAATAAAATAAAATAAGGGACTCCCAGTCAAGACAGCAGTGTAGGCAGATGGGGCTCATGTCTTCACACAACCACATCAAAATTACAACTAAAATATAGAAAAACCATCACTCAGGAACAACCAAAATCAAACTGAATGGAAGTCTGACAACCACGGAATTAAAGAAACCACATCCATCCAGGCTGGTAGGAGGGGCACAGATGCAGAATGGGCTTGTCCCACACCCACGTGGATAAAAATCTAGGAGGGATATCTTGGGAGCGAGGAGTCCCAGAAGCACTCCAAGCCACCCAGCCCAGGATTCCAGTGCCAGGAAGATAAGTCCCCACATCTTCTGGCTGCAAAACACAGCAGGGATTGAGTTGGGTAAAGAAACTTCTGGATCCCTAGGCAGTTCTACTTAAAGAACCCACATATGGACTCACCAACCTGAGATTCACTCTCTCTGAGCTCCAGCACAAAGATAGCAGCTTGAAAGGCACCACTGGTTTACAGTGAGAAACTGAAGTATCTAGCATCAAGGCAAGCGGAGCCCATTGTCCCTTTGATAAGCCCTCCCCCTACAGAGCCAGCAAGCTGGTGCCACATCTGGGACTCCAACAACCTGGCTAACACTGTTTGACCCACCTTGGAGATCCCCAAAGGCTCTACCCCACCCCCCACCCAATTTACGGGTCCACCCAAGCTGCTTTTCCATAAGAATGGCTGGTCTTGGATCCTAAGTCTTTATCAAACAAGCAGCAACTGGCTTCAGTGAGCCCTAGCCACAGCCAGATTAGATTCACAGTTTGGCTTCACCTGGGAATCTCCAAGCCCCGCATAAGTAGCAGCCATCTCAGATTACTATACAACTCAGGTAGGGTGCCCCAGGCAAAACACAGGTGAGGGCTAACCTTGGCCTACACAACCCAGGGCCAGCACACCCAGTGGACAACTATAGACCACATCAGAGCACCACCACCTTGCCCCTGCACAGCTGATCCTCAATGGATGGTGGAGTTTGGTGGTCAGTGGTCCCAGCCAGTCCTTGCAGCTGGGAAAATCCCTCCCATTGTTCTGTCAACAATAATCAAGTCTCAACTGCAAGAAGAAAGTGTACTTGGCCTACACAAAGGGCACACCTCAAGTACTTAACTTGGGTGATAGGGGATGCTGTGCCACTGGACCTATAGGACACCTACTATATTAGGCCACACTACCAAGACACGGAGTGAAAGCAGCTCTACCTAATACATAGAAACAAACACAGGGAGGCTGCCAAAATAAGGAGAAAAACATGGCCCAAATGAAAGAACAGATCAACATTCCAGAAAGAGCTCAATGATGTGGAGATAAACAATCTATCAGATGCAGAATTCAAACCACTGGTTATAAGAATGCTCACAGAACTTAGTGAAGACCCCAGCAGCATTAAAAAGATCCAATCTGAAATGAAGGATACACTAATTGAAATAAAGAACAATTTACAGGGAAGCCACAGTAGAGTGGATGAAGCCAATAATCAAATCAATGATTTGAAACATAAGGAAACAAAAAACAACCATACAGAACAACAAGAAAGAAAAAGAATCCAAAAAAATGACGATAGTATAAACAGCCAGGGAAAACTTCAAGAGGTCCAACATTCACATCATAGGAGTGCCAGAAGGAGAATAAAAAGAGCTAGAAATTGGAAATCTATTTGAAAAAATACTGAAAGAAAACTTCTCTAATTTGGTGAAGGAAATGGACATGCAAGTCTGGAAAGTACAGAGAGTCCCAATTATGATGGATGCAAAGAGGCCCACTCCAAGACACATCATAATTAAAAGGCCAAAGTTTAAAGGTAGAGACTCTTAAAAGCAGCAAAAGAAAAGAAGTTAATCATCAGATGGTTGCCAAATGGGAGGGGGGAGGGAGAGAATGGTGGAGAGGTGAAGGGATGAAGAAGTACAAATGATAGTTACAAAATAGCCATGGGGATGGAAAGTACAATATAGGAAATGGAGTAGCCAAAGAATTTATAGGCATTACCTATGGATATGAACAATGGTGGGGGGATTTCCTGAGGGAATAGGGAGTGCTGGGTGGAGGGGGACAAAAGGGAAAAAATCAGGACAACTGTAATAGCATAATCAATAAAATATTATAAATAAATAAATGAAAAGGCTCATGATTCTTATTTTAAATTATTATGTTAATTAATTTGATTAATCCTAAATTGGTTTCAATTGACCTTAATTTTAAAAGCATAGGTCTTAGTGCAATGGGTTTTGGTATCAATAAAAATTAGGTTCAGATTTCTGGCCAAGATGGAGACATGGGTAGATAAACTTTGCCTCCTCTCACAGCCGAAAGAAGAAGAACAATAATAAATTTAAAAATGAAAATCAAGCAGAACTGCCAGAAAACTGTATGGAAGTCCAACAACCAAGGAGTTAAAGAAGAAATATTCATTCATACTGTTTGGAGGGGTGGAGAGGAATCATGGCAAGGTGCTGGCTGGAGGATATGGTGGGTGAGGCAGTGGCTGGTGGTCCCACATTTGCATGTGGATAAACCAGGAGGAACAACTAGGGAGCAAGAAAGACCATGCAACCCAGAGTTCCAGCTCAGGGAAATAACATCTCAAAACTTCTAGCTGTAAAAACCTGTGGTGGTTGCAGCGGTGGAGGAAACCACAACCTCACAGGAGAGTTTGTTGGAGAGAACCATAAGGTCCTAGAACATACACAAATCTACCCACCCAGGAATCAGCACTAGAGGGGCCCAATTTGCTTGTGGATGGCAGGGGAAGTGCCTGAAAGCTGGTTGAGAGCTGAGCAAGTGCATTGTTCACTCTCTGACCCCTGCCCCACATATATCAACATAACACAGGGACATGGGTTTCCCTGCCCTGGTTGAATAGCTCAGGCTCTCCCCCTTAGAACAGAATAGGTGCACCAAGACAAAGAAATATAACCTAAATGAAAGAGCAGATTAAAGCTCCAGAAATACAACTAAGCAATGAAGAGATAGCCAACTTATCATTTGCAGAGTTCAAAACACTGGCAATCAGGATGTTCATAGAAATGGTTGAGTATGGTCACAAAATGGAGGAAAAAGTGAAGGCTATGCAAAGTGAAATAAAGGAAAATGTACAGGGAACCAACAGTGGGGGAAGGGAACCAGGACTCAAATCAACGATTTGGAGCAGAGGGAAGAAATAAACAGTCATCCAGAATAGAATGAAGAAACAAGAATTCAAAAAAATGAAGAGCGGCTTAGGAACCTCCAGGACATCTTTAGACATTCCAACATCTGTATCATAGGGGTGCCAGAAAGAGAAGAGGAAGAGCAAGAAATTGAAAACTTATTTGAACAAATAATGAAGGAGAACTTCCCCAATCTGGCAAAGGAAACAGATTTCCAGGAAGTCCAGGAAGCTGAGAGAGTTTCAAAGAAGTTGGACCCAAGGAAACACACACCAAGGCACTTCACAATTACATTGCCCAATATTAAAGGGAAGGAGAGAATCTTAAAATAGCAAGAGAAAAGATGAGGGTTACCTACCAAGGAGTACCCGTAAGATTATCAGCTGATTTCTGAAAAGAAACCTTGCAGGCAAGAAGATGCTGGCAAGAAGTATTTCGAGTCATGAAAGGCAAGGCCCTACATCCAAGATTATTCTATCCAGCAAAGCTATCATTTAGAATGGAAGGGCAGATAAAGTGTTTCCCAGATAAGGTCAAGTTAAAGGAGTTCATCATCACCAGACCCTTATTATGTGAAATGTTAAAGGGACTTATCTAAGAAAAAGAAAATAAAAAATATGAACAGTTAAATGACAACAAAGTCACAGCTATCAACAACTGAACCTAAAAAAAAACAAAAACAAACTAAGCAAACGCCTAGAACAGGAATAGAATCATAGAAATAGAGATCACATGGAGGGTTATCAGTGGGGAGGGGGAGGAGGGAGAAGGGGAAAAAGGTACAGGGAATAAGAAGCATAAATGGTAGGTACAAAATAGACAGGAGGAGATTAAGAATAGTATGAGAAATGCGGAAACCAAGGAACTTACATGTATGACCCATGGACATGAAGTAAGGCTGGGGAATGATGGTAGGAGAGGGAAGGGTACAGGGTGGAGGGGAATAAAGGGGAGGAAAAAAGATGCAACAAGTGTAATAGCATAATCAATAAAATATATATAAAAAAGTCAGGTTCAAATTTTTACTTGACAGTTTTCTACCTTAGGCATTAGGCCCATTTCCCTTTCTGTAGAGACAGTGTCTGTCTTTCAGGGTTTTTGTGAGCATTAAATGTGATAATGACTTTAAAAGAATTAGCAGAGTGCCTGATACAGATAAAAATAGATGTTCTATGTGCTTTGGGAAACGGATCTACTATAGTCTGTTCAAGTTTGTGCAAAAAATTAAATATGTTCTACAATTTTGATTGACTCTTACCATCAGAGTATTTAAGATGAAATAGTATAGAAACAATTTTACCTGCTAGAAATTGAAATTGTTTTAGTAAATCCAAAAATCAGAATGTAGGTATTAATCAAATTTCATTTAAAATACAATACCATAAGTAATTAGAAGTGACAGCAGGCTAATGAGAAATTGGGGATATTAGTTGAGAACTGAAGAATTCAGTAACGTAATGCCTTTATTGGAAGAAATCAATTAGTTAGCCTTACAGAACATTAGGGGCACTATAAAATTTTTTTCAATAGTCACATGTTAAAAAAGCCACCAGCAAAACAAATATACTAAAACAAAATAATCCTTTTTCCACTTTGCATTGTAGGTGTGTGGAAGTTGTGAAAGCTTCTCAATACATAGAGCTAGCAAATGATCTGGAAATAAACAAAGCAATTACATACTTGAGACAGAAGGACTTTAACCAAGTAAGTTTTAAAAATTGGATGAAATTTCTTATGTTGATTGATCAAACCAATATTTGGAAACTCCTTTCTGGAGTAATGTTACCTCTGAATATTCTGAAGTTGAGTGATTTCTATATGAACATAATTTCTGTTAGTATGGTATTAGTTTGAATTTTGACTTGTTTGTCCTGTTTCTTAAAATGTAAATGCTTTACATGTAAAATGTGCTTCAAGTTCTAGTCCAGATATCAGCTTTCTCATGGAAGTTTTCAAGCTGTAGCCTGAAGCTCTAAGGCTTTTTCAGAATCAAGCATTATGTGTAGGAGAAGGAAGTCCAGGAGCTGAAGAGCAGCCTGAGCCTTCCATCTACTGTTTGCACCTTGGCAGCTTTCCTCTTCTCTGTTTTGTGTAGTTGGTTTACTCATTGACATTGCATCGGCCTAAAGGAGCCCTTTGACAACACTGTTTCAGAACCCTCCAGGACCTCTCACTGCTACCACTGCTTTCTTACTATCTTAGGTAGAGGTGGAACAGGTGAGAGACATAGTTGTGACAACACCAGAATAGCCCTGGCTCAAGGTGTCTCAGTTGGTTTGATCATCATCCCATACACCAGAAGGTTGTGGGTTCGATCCCAGGTCAGGACATGTACAGGAGGTTTTGTTTTTATAAGCAGTACTGTTATAGGTCACAAAATAGAAAAAAGGAAAAAAATGTTTGCCAATTTTCTCAATATTTTTAAATAGTCTTTTTAGAAAAATTTAAGAATGTATTGTCATAGTTCATGATTTTAATAACAATTAGTTTCGCTTGATTTTTTAAAAATTCCATTTATTTATTTTTAGAGAGAGGGGAAGGGTGGGAGAAAGACAGGGAGAGAAACATTACTGTGTGGTTGCCTCTCCAGTGCCCCCTACTGGGGACCTGTGGTACAACCCAGGCATGTGCCCTGATTGGGAATTGAATCAGTGACCCTTTCGTTCGGAGGCCAGCACTCAATCCACTGAGGCACACTAACCAGGGCAGTTTACCTACGTTTTAAAAATATAATTTCTGCTTTCTTTTCAACATGGTTGTCACATACCAGGGAGCAGCTTTCTCTCCCTCTCACATGACTTCAGAGTTTAATGGCTGTGTGTTTCCTTTTCATGTGCCTTATGTTTTAAATTAGCACATATGTTTGCAATGCAATCCAGAAGTAAAGATGAAAACATCTCAATTCTTATTCAAAGTGAAATGCAGCTTATAAACTTACATAAATAATGGCTTTTACATGAATAGTATGGAGTCTAAGTGAGGGGTCAATGAGATGACTTCCATGGGTGAGTAATATAACAGCAGTCACCTCAGGTATAAGTTTTAGGATTTTCTTGGCAGTTTTATAGAGTAAAGCAGAAAGAGAATCTCAAAAGAGAGGGCATGTTTGGATTTTTTTTCTTCCAGAATTTATGTTGTGAAATTATAAACTGCTGGTTTAGAAACTCCCAACAGTTTTAAAGTAATCAAAAAACATGTAAAAGAATAATTATTTATTCATGTTATAACCAAGGTTTATGGAATCTAGTATGATACTTTAAGGTCTGATGCTTGAATAGCATTCAGGTCAGACTTTGTCAGGTATTTTCAGTACCAATAACTGGTGGCCATTGTAAAACCTCAAATAGGATCTTTGCATGGACACAGTGCTCTCCAGGAGCAGGAAGCACCACAAGGCCAAGCATTTTCTACTCAATAAATACATTTGAAAGCCAGGAAGGGAGGAAGAGAGGGAGAATCCACTGTCTTTCTCTACTTCGTCTTTCCCCTGATATTTTTCAGTAATTTCCAAGTTGATAACTCATTCATTTTTCATGCAAGGTGTCTGACCATTCCAACTGTCCTGTTTGATTATAATTATCTCAGACCTCCAGGTGGTTAAAAGTGTACGTTGATATCTCATGGCTTGAAAATGTATTGGGTTGGCCAAAAAGTTTGTTTGTTTGTTTTCCATAATACGGCTCTAGTAGCTCTTAGTTGTCTTTAACTTCATTCAAAACAATTTAGTTTTGTTGTATTGTGACAGTCAACACATCAGCATGCATTTTTTTAAAAAACTTATCAAAATTGATGAATTTTTGTGTAGCCATTTTAATATTGAAGATGGAAGAAAATACGTAACATCTTCGGTATATTATGCTTTATTATTTCAAGACAAGTAAAAATGCAACTGAAATGCAAAAAAAAGATTTGTGCAGCGTATGGAGAAGGTACTGTGACTGATCAAATGTGTCAAAAGTGGTTTGCAAAGTTTCACACTGGAGGTTTCTCAAGGGACGATGCCCTAAGTTGGGTAGACCAGTTGAAGTTGAGAGCAATCAAATCAAAACATTAGTTGAGAATAATCAACATTATACCACATGAGAGATAGCCAACATACTCAAAATATCTGTTTCAAACAATCAAAGTTAGACCACATGGAAGATAGCTAATATACTAAAAATGTCCATGTCAATAAAGCTATTAGTGGAAATGAAAAGAATGTGTCTTTTTATTACAGAAAAAAAATACAGACTTTTTGACCAACACAATAGTTATATTTAGATCTACTTCAGATGATTTTTTGTAATACTCATAGAATTATTATTTTCTGTCATCAGTTTTGGAAAATTCTCAGCCACTGGTCTCTCTTCCCTTTCAGGAATTCCAGTTATGCTTATATGAGATTTACCTGTGTTTATCTATGTCTCTTACGTTCTTTTCTAAGAGTATTTTTGAGCCTTTTAGTTTGCTGTGCTTATTTTATTTAGCTGGAACATTTCCTGGGATCTTGTTTAATCATCGAATCCTGGTTGCCTCCGTAGCTCTCTAGTGTCTTCAAAAAATATTTTTAGGTGTGGCACATATGCCTTTGTTGTGGGCCAGGACCCTAATTGGGGGAGTGCAAGAGGCAACCAATCGATGTTTCTCTCTCTCTTTCTCCCTCCCTTCCCCTCTCTCTAAAAATAATACATAAAATCTTTAAAATATATATTTTTTAGTATTTTATGAAACTTTTCTAATTGTTCTCTGTGGGAGAATGGTCTTCTATGGGCTATTTTCTAATAGCCAGAAGCAGAAATTCTAGAATTATTTTGCGAAGAGCAAATTGGATCATGTTTTTTAGGTAAAGCCTTACTACCTACTTCATTATGCAGGATGGACTAAAACTGTGTCACAACACTCGCAGGCTCAATGTTTACTGCTCTCTTCAGCTATATATAATCTGCTGTTAACCCATCTATTTTTTTCTTAATTTTAGTTATGGTATTTTAGTGGTATTTTATTTTTTATAAATTTTAATTCTCAAATGAAATTGTCATCTGTTTTCTTAAATGTATTAACATACCGTCTTTTGTTCATCCCTAGTTGTTCACTTCAGATACTAATCTATTCCCAAGTATAAGCCTGAGCACTGTCATATTACAATGGTGGTAACTTTCAGGTATTTCATTTCTAGGCTGTAGAGACCTTTAAAATGTTTGAAAAAAAGGACAGTAGAGTGAAAAGTGCAGCTGCAACCAACCTTTCATTCCTGTATTATTTGGTAAGTTTTATGTTTTTACCATTAAGAGTTGATAGTGTGGTATTTTCACATTGCTAAATTTCTGCCTACGGAGCTGACCTAAGGAGAGGCTCTGGAGAAGACATGCAGAATGTCAGTGAAACAAGGTATTTGGAGTGCTAGGTCATGATAGTTCTGGGCCAGGGGTTGAATGTATGGGTGTGAGTGAGAACACCATCTTAGGAGGCGAAGGGAAGGTAAAAAGTAGTGGTGGGAAGCATCACATTATGGAATTGTAGAGCATAGACCTCAGAGATGAACTGGAGGTGCATTTTACTTACATGCTAATAATAACAGAAGTGACATCTTAGATTATACAACTTATGTAAAATCAAGCAGAGGTTGAACATCTGTGGATGCCAATCATGGGGAATGCCAAAAGGCTAAAAGCTCCCAAAAGGGAATATTTTTAATTTAGAACAAAGACAGCAGGTGGTTTGAATAGGAAGGAATGAAGGTTGGTTAAAAGTAGAAAACATCAAATTAATGTAGGATACTAAGTGCTATAGAAATTCAGAGGAGGCAAATAGCATTTTAATTTAGGGCTTTTGGGGAAGATTCTAGAGATAAGTTGGATCTTGAAGGTCAGAATATAGCTACAAGATCCAGCAACCACTTATGATAACAACACTCAGCAAAGTGGGAGTAGAGAGAGCATACCTCAGCATAATAAAGGCCATATATAACAAACCCACAGCCAACATCATACTCAGTGGGCAAAAAGGGAAGCTTTCCCCTTAAGATCAGGAAAAAGATAATGGTATACTCTTTCACTACTCTTATTCAACATAGTACTAGAAATTTTATCCACAGCCATCAGACAAGAAAAAAAATAAATAAAAGGCATCCAAACTGGAAAGGAGGAAGCAAAAACTGTCATTATTCACAGACAACATGTTACTATACATAGAAAACCCCATAGGTTCCACCAAAAAACTACTTGACCTAATAAGTGAATTTGGCAAAATAGTGGGATACAAAGTCAATATTCAGAAATCTATGGCATTTTTGTACACCAAGAATGAAATATCAGAAACAGAAACTAAGGAAAAAATCCCATTTGCTGTAGCAACAAGAAAAATTAAGTTCCTAGGAATAACTTAACTGAGAAGATAAAAGACCTGTATTCAAAACTATAGAACACTGAAGAGAGAAATTAAGGAATATACAAATAAATGGAAACATATACCAATTCATGGATTGGAAGAATTAACATCATCAAAATGTCCATACTACCCAAAGCAATATATAGATTCAACATAATTCCTATTAAAATATCAATGGCATGTTTCACAGATCTATAAATATTTCCAAAGTTTATATGGAACTAAAAAGACCCTGAATAGCCTCAGCAATCTTGAGAAAGAAGAACAAAGTAGAAGGGATCACAATACCCAATATCAAACTCTACTACAAGTCCACTGTAATCAAAACAGTCTGGTACTGGCATAAAAACAGACTCATAGACCAATGGAACAGAACAGAGAGCCCAGACATAAACCCATGTGTCTGTGGTCAATTAATGTTTGACAGAGGGGGCAGAAGCATAAAATGGAGTAAAAACAGCCTCTTCAACAAATGGTATTATTGAGAGATCTGGACAGCTACATGAAAAAAATGAAACTCAACCACCAACTTGCACCATACACAAAAATGAACTCAAGATGGGTAAAAGGATTAAATATAAGTCATGACACCATAAAAGTCCAAGAGGAAAACATAGGCAGGAAAATTTCAGATATCCCATGTAGCAATATTTTTGCTGATATATCTCTTAGGGCAAGGGAAATAAATGAAAAAAATAAACAAATGGGACTACATCAAACTAAAAAGCCTCCACATGACTAAAGAAACCATCATCAAAATGAAAAGGGAACTGACCATATGAAAGATCATGTTTGCCAGTGGACAAGGGTTTGATCTCCAAAATATATAAAGAACTAATACAACTCAACACCAGAAAAACGAACAATCCAATTTAAAAAATGGTCAAAGAACCTGAACACACACTTCTCCAAGGAGGACATACAAAGGGCCCAGAAACATGAAAAGATGCTCAACATCACTAGCCATCAGAGAAATGCAAATTAAAACCACAATAAGATATCACCCCACACCTGTCAGAATGGCCATTATTAATAAATCAGCAAACAAGTGATAGTGAGGATATGTAGAGAAGGGAACCCTAGCGCACTGTTGGTAGGAGTGAAGACTGGTGCAGCCACTGTGGAAAACATAGGGAATTTCCTCAAAAATCTACAGATGGAACTGCCTTCTGACCCAGCGATTCCACTGCTGGGTTTATATCCTAAGAATCCTGAATCACCCCTGTGTTCATAGCAGTGCTATTTACAATAGCCAAGTGCTGGAAACAGTCTAAGTGCCCATCAGCAAATGAATGGATCAAAAAACTGGTACATTTATGCCATGGAATACTATGCAGCAGGAAAAAAGAAGGAATTCCTACCTTTTACGACAGCATGGATGGAACTGGAGAGCATTATGCTAAGTGAAATAAGCCAGTCAATGGAAGACAAATGCCATATGATCTCTCCTACAAGAGGAATCTAATGAACAAAATAAACTAGAACCACAGGCATGGAAACATAGAACAGAATTAAAGTGACCGGAGGAGGAGGAGAGGGGGATAATAATGGAAAGAAGGGGAAGGGACTAGACAAAGAACATGTATGAATGACCGACCCACAGACATGGACAACAGTGTGGGAATTGACTGTGGAAGCAGGGGGTAGGATGGGCAGAGGAGATCAAAGGGGGAAAAATTGGGACAACTGTATTAGAATAACAATCAAAAGAAAAAAGAACATAGCTAAAAGAGAAGGGGTCAATTGTTGGGAAACTAAGGAATAAACAAACACAGAAGTAAGACAGCTGGGAGGGAGAAAGTACATAAGATCATTGTATTTGGTTCTACTACACTTTCAGTCCCTTTTAGAGCTTATCTGCACATTGAGAATTACTGCTGTGTGCACCCGCTGTTATAGCAGGAAGGTGTTACATCTCTCATGTGTTAAGATAAAAAGAGATAAAACCCCTGGTTGAAGGACCCCAGTGTTTTATTCTGCTGACGGGAAAGTGGTGCCAAGGACATGTCCAGAGGAGTGTGTGAATTAGGGAGAAAGATGCCAAGATTGTTCTTAAATGTTTTTTTTTTTTTAATTTTTGTGGTGATGGTGATATAATTCAGATATCTGAGAGGCACGTGGAACTGATCTCAGATAGAGATAAAAATTGATGGTTGTCTTTGTGAATAATAAGGTTTCATAGTAGATGCTATGGATGGAATTGTGTACTGATGCAGACTCCAGCCCTCCGTAGCCTGCGTGTTGTGGATGAGGTACGCAGATTCGCACGGACTACCGGGTCCTGTGGAGAAAAAGGGATGGCACGGCCACTCTCTCAAGGGGAGAGCACCTTCATGAGTGCCTTGGCTACTCTCTCAAGGGGAGAGCTCGTTGGCCCTTGCCTGGACAGGCTTTTATTGGTTTCCAGTCACATTACATCAAAGAAGGTTCTCATTATTTCTAGATTTAGTTAAATGATTACTTCTTACAGACAACAAAAAAGGAGAAGTTACAAATGCAAGGGAATGATAAAAATGATTGATTTGGTTACATTTCATCCTTGTGATGTCTTAGCACAGACTTTAGGGAGTTGCTTCAGAGATATACATTAAACATCTGCAGTCTTAACTCAGGGTGAGGGAGTTTCAGCAAAAGCAAGTCTTATAGCAGCCTAGGTACAATGCAGGCCCGATTCCCCATGGGAAAGCCGATCTGCACACCTGGCTCCTGTGTGCCGCCTCGTACTGATCGGTTTTCCAGGTCAATCCTGGGCTACATTCGCCATTGCCATGCTGATTGGTTCCCTATAGTGTAACCCAAAAATCATGTGTTGAAGCCCTAAGCCATTTCAGACCTGCTTCACAATGCTTCTCTAGCAGGAGAGCCTAGACTTCCTACGTGGAACAGGGTCCATGTAAGGAGGCCCCTGGGCACAGGTGTTTATCAGGCTCCTGTGTGCATTGAACTCGTTATCTTATTGAGCAAAACAAATGTGGGAGAGGAACATACAAGGCCATGAAGACTGGGTGGTGTGATCCATTGGGGCTATTGTTTTGACAGTGAGTGTATCACTGGGTGCATTCAAACCCCAGTTATTTACATACTTCCCATATACAGAATGCACATACCTCTTCCAAGAGTATCATAGTCTCATCATCAGGGTCAAAAGCCAACTTCCGTGGGAGACTTAGATAGAGATGGGATCTTCTCAAGCACAGGTCCTCTTGATCTAATGGTCTGGGAACAAAAACCATGTCATCTGCTCCATACTCTTAGTATCCCATGGTGAGATATAAGGATAGGAAAACTATAGTAGACACTCCCATTCAAAAGGGGTGGGATGGAGGTACTGCTCCTTAGCAGTTCTGAAACCCAGCTGAGCGCTCGTGGTCAGTGACCCCAAGTGTGGGCAAAGGGGAGTGTTCCTTGGTGAGGAACCAGCTCTGGTCCCTGGTGGGTGATCCCCAATCCTTTGGTCTCTCTGGCTCTTGGCTTTACCCTCTGAGACCACCTTCCTTTTACAGAAAAAAACTCTCCAAAGACTATGTTGGCAGATGATTAACTTTCTTAACCTGCTTTTTGCCCAGAAAAATTGGGGGTCCAGAGGCTTTTTATCATTTTGGACTGTGGCTATCCCTTTAATCCAAGCTACCAACACTTTTGTTAGTACAACTCCCTTAAAAACTTGGCAAATTTTCTATAAATCTTATTGGGGTATTTTTTTATGCCCCCAAAGCCATATCCATAATTCTTTTAAAGGCAGACCCTTTTTCATGTAGATGTATGAGGCTACAGTGGAACACAGCCCTAAAGATGTAACTGCGAGAGAAGGTTGGCTCTGCAAGGCAGTATCTTAAAATCTGAGCTGTTTCCAAAGGTAATACAGCCATACCCTTGATTTGATCTCTGTCCTGCAGCCATTTCTTACTTTGAGGATCTTTCATCACCAAGAGGAACTGAAGGCATGAAATACGTTAAATGCCACTGAACGGTCCATTTTTAAAGCAGTCACTAGGAGTGTTATTGGGGAAGGGATACAGGAATCAGAACACCCACAGTTGTGGAAGAGCTGTGGGGGTGAAAGTGAAGAAGGGGTGTTCAGGGATCTGAGCAGTGGTCATCAGTCAGTGAGTGAGTGGCCAAGCACATCCAGAAGCCACCCGAAGGGGGATTTCGTCAAGCAGCTGCCTCCTCTGGGTTCACTGCCAAGCCCCAGCATGGATCTGGGTCCCTGTGGTCAGCAGGAACAGTGCAGTCAGGAAGAAGAATCAGGTGTGGAGTGGAAGTGAGTGAGGACAAGCTGGAACCCCAGCATTTCTGCATCAGGCCTGCATCTGATGAGAAGAAAAAGACCTGCAGAGAGGAAGCCTGTTGCTTCATATCCTAGACGTTCTCTTCAGCCAACTTCAGACAAGTGCCACACAGGGAAAGGGGTTCTGGGAACTGCGACCCCTGGCTTAGCCAAGCCAACATGGCACCAGTGGCCACACCACCTAAGAACTGAGAGGTCCGCGTGGCTCACATGCATGATGGCAGAGTCCTGATGGGGCACTTGGCAATGAGACTGAGTGAAGACGATTGATTGCTAGAAACACAAGACCTGGTAGGTGATGCATCCAGTTTGGTCTGGGCAGACAGACAGGGATGCTTTAACACCCAGTTCAGGGCTTGAGGTTCAGGAAGCAGGGTTTGCAGTAAATAATGACATGAAATTTGGGCATGTGAAATGGAACCACCTACATATAAATAGTGATGTTATTCAAACCATGAGACTGTGGGAACATCAATCATAAGACCCTTGAGTAGTTGAAAATTCTTGATGAGTACAAATCTTTTGTAGAATAAGCCTATCAAGACCAAGATATGGCCCTAGCTGGTGTGGCTCAGTAGATTGAGTGCCAGCCTGCGAACTAACGGGTCACCAGTTCAATTCCCATTCAGGGCACATGCCTGGGTTGCAGGCCAGGTCCCCAGTGGGGGTTGTGCATGAGAGGCAACCACAAATTGATGCTTTTTCTCCCTCCCTCCCTCCCTTCCCCTCTGTCTACAAATAAATAAATAGTCTTTTTTTAAAAAGACCAAGATATGTAAAATATTTGTTTCTGTTTTTCATGTCTGTAATCTCAGAACAGTTAGAAAAAAATATTTGATGGACTTCAAATAATTTGTATATGTTTTGTGCTTTAGGAAAATGAATTTGCACAAGCCAGCAGCTATGCAGATTTAGCTGTGAGTTCTGATAGGTATAATCCATCTGCTCTTACTAACAAAGGGAATACAGTGTTTGCAAATGGTGATTATGAGAAGGCAGCTGAATTCTATAAAGAGGCTCTGAGAAATGATTCTTCTTGTACCGAAGCACTTTATAATATTGGTAAGTAAGATAGGCAAAATTATTTTTTGTTTGTGTTTTGGTTTTGGTTGTGTGTTCTTTTTTTGTTTGTTTGTTTTTGCTTTGTAATTATTTCTCTCTCTCTTGCTTAATGAGCTCTAACTCATTAGAAAAGGACTTGACTTCTTTATAACAGAGTTGAAAAGAAGACTCCTGGATTATAGGTTATTTTCAGTGGAATTAATGATTCAGAAGCTGTGCACTTATAAAATTTTCATAGATGTTGCCATATTGCCCTCTAAAATACTTCTAATTTCTATTTCCACTGTGATGTATGAGACTGATTGATTTCCCCAAATTCTGCTAATATTGTATATTATAATTCAACTTTTGCCAAACTGATAGGTAGCAAAAAAATCTCATCGTGTTTTTAATTATGAACAATTTCAAACATATAAAAATATACAGAAAAATAAATGCCCATGTACCTACTACTGATATTTATTTATCAATAATACATTTTAAAATTTTGCCAATTTTACTTAAGATTGTTTTTAATAAACAAAATGTCATAGGACCTGAAGGCTCACCCCCTCATTCCCTTCCCTGCCTGTCCAGGGTCACCTGAAATGAGTACATTCCCATGCTCATGAGTTTGCAGTGTTGCATACACCCCTCAATCCAGTACTGTGTCTCTCCTTGGGTTACCTATGAAGTTGGTTTTCCAGTTTTCTTCTCCCTGCATTTTGGCTTGTGAGTGTGTTTTATCCTCTCACGTCATGACCTTTCCTCTGATGTTTGAGTGCCCTGGCTGTGTCCTTATATTCAAAAGTGTGCAGCTGAAGCCAAGTGAGGGCTCCAATTCATGGAGGCCAGCTGCCAGGCACCTGCCACAGGACCATCTGTCTGAGCTGTCCAGGTGGGTGCTGCCCCTTGGGAAGGTGGCCTTCCCTTCCCAGGAGAGCTAGGTGGAGAGGCGAGGAGAGAAGGCAGATGAATTTGCAATTTTACATGGAGTTAAGGAGAGCCTCCCTGAGGTGATGACAGTTACAGTCACATTGGAGGGAAGGGCATCTGGGGAAAGAGCATTACTGACAGGGAAGTGGAGAGCAAAGGTCTCCATGCAGGAGGTAGCGTGCCTAGGTAAGTATTTATCCTCTTTGTACATTTTAAGTACTTGTCCTAGTCCTTTGCTTGACTTTAAAATTTCTTTTGTCAAATGGAATTTTTCTTTCATACAAACTTTGTTTATTGAAAATTTTTGGCTTCACTTGTTTATTGCTTTACAAAGCCCTTCTGTTTCCCCAAGATTTCCCTATATTTTTTCATAGCTTTATAGCTTTGTTTTTTTCTGTTTAATTTTAAAATACATTTTCAATTTATTCAAAATAGGAATACATTCAAAAATGGGAATAGTCAGTTGTCCTGTACCATTTATGACTAGTCCCTTAGTCTTCATTAATTTTAAATACTCGTTAACACAATTCTGTAACTGAGTCAGTTTCTGCAGTTTATTCTGTTCTGTTAATCTTTTAGTCTCTTTCTCTTCCCTACCACACTCTGCAGTCACTATAGCATATTTTGGTGTCTGCCAAATATTAGTGCAATATACCTGCCCCAACTTGTGTTCTTTTAAAAAAATTATGTCTGTCTTTATTTTCTCTTCTGGATGAATATTTACATGTATTTAAATGTTCGTTCTGTTACTTTGAGAAGACTCCTCACACCATTTCTTTTTTTCTTCCCTTCTTTTTAAGGCCTTACCTATAAGAAGCTAAATCGGCTTGACGAGGCTTTGGACTGTTTCCTGAAGCTTCACGCAATCCTGAGAAACAGTGCCCAAGTTCTGTACCAGATAGCCAATGTGTATCTTATGTGAAAAACTTAGGAATCATTCATTATTAATTCATTTAGTTGGTATTGAGGACCAATTATTAAGTAAGCTTAATCAATGAAGTAATTGATGAGGGTAATACTTTAAAACCTAATAGATTAATATGTGATGAAAATACTATTTGAGTGGTCTGTTTTGAAAGATCATTTGCATTGTAAGAGGAATTATTTTTTTAATATATTTTGTTGATTA
>PVKU01003959.1:0-16813 GCA_004027475.1 Anoura caudifer
AAATATGAACAGTAAAAAGACAGCAAACTCACAGGTATTAACAACCAGACCTAAAACAAAAGCCAACTAAGCAAACCACTACAACAGGAGCAGAAACACAGAAATGGAGATCACATGGAGGGTTAGCAATAGGGGAGTGGGAAGAGGAGAGAGGGGGACAAGGTACATAGAACAAATAGCATAGATGGTAGGTAGAAAACAGACGGGGAGGGCAAGAGTAGTGTGGGAAATGTAGAAGCTGAAGAACTTATGACACATGGGCATGAACTAAAGGGGGGAATGTGGGTGGGAGGGGGTGTGCAGGGTGGAGGGTAATGAAGGGGGGAAAATGGACAACTGTAATAGCATAATCAATAAAATATAATTAAAAAAAGTCACCTACATTGGAAGCACTTTAAGGCACTTGTTAAAATCACAGAATTCAACACCCTATCCATTGTAGACCTACAGAATAAAAATCTGTGTTGTATAATGACCCAGAAATTTGCATTTTAGTAAGCATCCAAGGGCCTTGGCACTCAAAATGTGTTGTCACCCGTTAGTTCATTAGAGGTACAGAGGCCCTGTCACAGACCTCCTGAATTATAATCTGCATTTTAGCAGGATCCCTACACATTAAATTGGAGAAGCACTGTTTTAGAAGGTGCTCTTACATACTGACATTTGAAAATCACTAGTCTAGGAAGACTGATGAGCATATCGATGAATTTGGTACAATGTGATGAGTGAATTTAAAGAGGAACATGTGTGTCCCTCTGGGCATGCATGAAAGGAACAGGTTCCTCTGTCAGAGGTTCCCAGGACAGGTGTTATGTCACTTGTTTCTTGAAGAGCAAAGAAAAGTTGACCAGGCTAAAGGGATGGAGTGGGGCTGCGAGCTCTCATCAGAGAAAGCCACATGTACCAAAAATACCTGAGGCGAAAGAGGACATTCTGTTTAGGGAACAAGAAATGCACCTCAAATTGCAGTGTTGGTTTTTGTTTTGAACATGTTTAAAATCTAAACATCAACCAAAGAAGATTTTTTTTAAAAAATTTCAATGGTTAATGGTTTTCTTATTAATCTTTAAGGGTGAGAGGCAATCAGGTTTTTCAACCCCTATGACACTGCTTTCTCAAGCCTCCTTTGGCAATTTTTTTGCCATTCATTTCTTCATTCCTTCATTTATTCAAACAAATGTGGATCGAGTTTTGTGCTTATTATGTGGTGGTGAGTGAAACAGAAGTAGTTCCTGCCCTCAAGGAGTTTATACAATAGGGAAGGCAGAATGGAGGTGAAAAAGCCAAGAAAATAGATAAATAAATAAATGTGTAATTATAAATTGAGGAAACGGCTAGAAGTGTGCTATATTGTTGAAAAAGGCAAGCGACTTCAAGTGAGGTATTCCAGATAGATCACTATAGTATCCTCTTGCGAGGTGGCCAGACTCACTGTGGGTGGGGTACAGTGGAATCCTTCACTAAGGAGCACCCAGGTCACCTACCAGTGTGTCTGGTTTGATGAGAATCCGAATGGGGGTTGAAGACCTGCCTTCAGAACCATCCCCTTTCAACCTGCTGGCTGCAACACGAACGAGTAGTGAAAATTGATTGTCATTGCAACTTCAAACCTGAAAGGAGAAGCAATCTCCAGGTTCTAACAGGCCTTTTTTTCGGAAAACTTAACTAATTCTCTTAGACAAGGGTGCTGCTAAAAACATGTCCAGGCCCTGGTATGTTCCAAGTGATATTTTCCAATTGCAAACATAATTTAGGTGTTGGGAGGAGCAAAGAGGAGACTGCCCGGCACACGCCATTGTTTTCAAAATGTATGCAGTGAGAACTGTGTAAGAAAACAAAGAGGTAGGAGGCCCGGTGGGTGCAGTTGGGAGGCCCTGCCTGGCCCTTGCGTCCTCGGGCAGGGAAGACGTGTCTTCACCTCCTGGAACCTTGTGCGTGCGGGTCTCGCTTCCCGGCCTGCTGCGGGGAAGCGTTTAAGAGTGGGACCGTGAGAGGCGCCTGTAAACAGGGAGCCGGGCGGGGATGGTCCGCTGCCAGACCGGCTGTCATCGTGAGTCGGGCGGGTTCTTGAAGCCCAGTCCCAGCCAAGAGTAGACTGCAGGCCCAGCAGGTGAAGGGAAAGAAGCAGCCAGGGGCCAGGTGAGCATCTGCCCGCTTCTGCGCTGCCTGACTGACCATTGGGGGAAGGGTGTGGGGATGACAGGGTTGTAAATATCTGAGAGGCGCCCTGGGGTGGCGGTGATGTTGCTGTTTGTTCCGCGCTCTGTTTTTATTTCATTCTGGAGACTGTACTACAATGGGTAATGGGTGAGGGGAAATTACATGATGTCTTGTCTGCCGATTTTTATGAATTAGGTATATAAGTAGAAAGCAGTGTTCTGTGTGTTGTTTTTAGTACCCCCAGCCCCCTCCCCGCTTCCTCCCCTAGAGGAAGAAGCCAAACCTCAGCAGAGCTTTGAACTCACACCAATTGGGGCTCCCCGAGAAACAACTATTGTTCCTTCTGTTGACTCCGCTCATTTTTAATGTACAGTAAATGACACTATGTAACCGATGACAAGCATGATTTGGCCTTCTATCAGAGAATTACTAAGCTAAAAATTCAGGATAAGGAAATTTCAGACCCACTCTTCAAATGAAGTAAGTTGCTACTGAGATATACAAATGAATGGCAAATTAAGACTGATTTAGATTTGTAGCTTGTAAAGCAGGGCATATTTGAATTTCCCAGATTAAACTGAGATTGAGCTATGTGCTGTTGTAAACTTATTTGGAAGTTTTTTTCTCCTCCTTTTCATTTTTCCTACTTGGAAAAGAGAAACACTTAGGACTTTTTCTATAATATTTTAATTTCAGCAGTCACAATGAATTGTATTCATTCATAAGGTATTTTATTATAACATGCTACATGTAAGTTATAATGGGAGTACCTAAAATGAATACAAGGCGGATTTTGTTTCATTAACTTCAAATGCCTTAACCGCAATTGGGCTAACAGGTCGATAGACGTGTGGCACCTCTTAGTTAGTAGAAGAATATTGAATTAAATTGCATAAGTATTTTCAAATTGTGTACATTAAGGAAATACTATTAATGTCCAATGAATTTGTCATTACAATGAATATTTTCACAATGTAATGGTTAATAGCAAGAGCTATAAAGCCAGCCTGGGTCTGAATTCCTTCTTGGCCACTTCCTATTTCGTAACGTTGGACAGTTTACTTACTATGTTTCTTAATCTGTACAATGAGGATAACAACAGTACTGATCGCATAGGATTATTATGAGGATTAAATGTGTTAATATTTTTAAAGTGGTTAGACAGTGCATGTAGTAATTGCTGTATGCAGGATTGTTAATAAATACATAAGGTAAGAGTATACCAGTGTTGAAAGTAAAATGCTGGTTGCCAGGAGCTGAGGGGCAAAGCAGAATGGAGAACTGTTAAATGAGTACAGAGGTTCAGTTTTGCGGGTTGAAGAGTTCTAGAGATTGGTTGCACAACAGTGTGAATATACTTAAAGGTACTGAACTGTATAAGCTAAAATGGCTAGGATGGCAAATTTTATATAATGTGTATTATAAAATTTTCCCACATTTAAAAAATTTTAAAGAGTACCGGTATTAGTAAAGTTATACATTGAGAATCTTTATTAGCGCACAGCAGCCCATCCACAGTTGCCTTTGCCATTGTGAAAAAGCAACTCTGGCAGCCATCAGTAAGATTCGTTTATTTGATAAATTCATGCAGTTAAGATATCATAAAGAGCACAAGCAAATTATTTTAAAAATTATACCAAAGAGTCTATGGCAGGCACAATTCTAAAAGCGCCCCTATACTGAGATAGCATGCCCTAATTCCTGGAACCTGTAATATGATAAAATATCCCTTGATTTATGTGTCGTAGAGCCCAGTTAAACTTAGGATGGGGAAATTATTTGGGTGGCCTCATGGAATCGCAGGAGCCCATAAACGAGCAGCATTTTCTCCGGCTGGGCAAATCAGAGCGATCTGAAGCCTGGGAAGGACTGAACATGCTGTTGCTGTTTCGAAGATGGAGAGGATGCTTGGAAAGGAAACAAGGGCTACCTTGAGAAATGTGGGAGGCCTGGAGTGGCTGGGGGTGGCCGGGCACAGAAACAGGAGCCTCAGACCTTGGGCCGTGGGTAACCGGAGTCTGCTAACACACTGAATGAGCTTAGAACTGGATTCCGTTGCAGAGCCTATTGTTATGAGGGCCTCTTGGCCAGCATCTCGATTTCAGCCTTGTGAAAGAGACCCTGAGCAGAGAATGCAGCCAAGCCCACCTAGACTGGGACCTTCAGAATTATGAAATGCAAAATGGGTGCTGTTGTAAGCTACTCAGTTTGTGGAATTGTGTTACGTAGCAATAGAAAAATGGGCAAAAGACAGGAACAGACTATCCAGAGAAGAGAAAATAAAAGGACTAATAGACATATGAAAATGTATTTTCACACCATTAGTCAAAGAAATGGAATTGAAGCAATAGCAAGGTACATTTTTCCAGCTTTCAAATTTACATAGTTTTTAAAAAATTGTAACTCCACTTTAGTAAGTGTGCAGACACTCTCAAATGCTATGAAGGGTGTGCAAATGTTATAACCTTTCTGAAAAGCTCATTGGCTTAACGTATGAAAAACCTCACTAATGCTCCTATCTCTTGATTCAATAATTTGACCTCTAGCAATCTATTCAAAGGAACTTATGGGAAATATTAAAAATAATGTTTGCAGATGTTTTAAATGGTTTTGGTTAGAAAAGCCAGATATTGGCAGTAGTCCGAGTGCCCAACAACAGGGGAACAACTTAAAATAAATTACGGTATCATCAAAAGATATGGCATTAGAGAAACATGTGAAAGCATATTTATGAAGAATTTTAACCATGGAACGGTGTTTATCAATTATTGTTAAATGGTGGACAAATAGTGTAGGGAACTGTATTACACTATGTGCTCCACTGTGTTTAAAAATCACAGATCTGCCTATATAGGACGGGGCCAAAAGGGCCAAAATGTGGCAGCGCTTTTTCCCATTGAAGGGTGAATAGGCATTGTTTATTTTATCTTTTATACTTTTTTGCATTTTCAAAATGTTGAACAATGAACTTGTAGTTGTTGTCTATCATCACAATAGTCCATGGCCATTATTTTGAAAGCTGTTAAGTCTCTGTGTTTGGGGAATAGGATGAATCTAAAACATTGTCCAGTCAAATAATGGAGAAAATAAAAATTCATTGAGTAACTTAAATATGTGGCAGAAAGTGAATTTTTTAGGAAAACTATGAGATAAGAAATGATATGAGGTCTGTGCAGAAGGTATCCAGCCAATTAATATGAAAAGTAGATACATTTACTGAAGAAAATATAAGAAACATTGTACACAGGAGAATGACACCTCAGTCTCCTTCAAAGTAGGCACCTTAAGACCTCACACAGTTCTCCCAATCACCATCAGCTGCCCTGTCATATTTTCCTGAATCTCATCGACGGTCTGAAATCTCTTCTCTTTTAGTTTTGGGAAAAGCCAGAAGTCACAGGGTGCCAAATCTGGGCTGTAGCGGGGCTGAGTCACCTGGGTGATTTGATGTTTTGACAAAATACTCTGCACGAGACGTGATACATGAGAGGGCACGTTGTGATGAAGCTGCCAATCACCACTTGCCCATAGCTGTGGCCTTCTGATTCATCTGAATAGTTTCCATGGAGGAATGTTCAAGCTTAACACAAAATTTGGTGCAGATTTGTTGCTCTACTCCCTTGGTTATTTTGAATGTGATGACCACACAGTACACATGGTCACCCAATGGCGTCTACCACCCCCACTGACTAGTACAGTGAAGTCATCATCATTCACACATGCACATTCCAGTCCACTCTCCTTGGCTGCCAAAGTTACATCGATGTCACATGAACCACTCTCGTTATATTAACAATGGCTGGACTTTTTCTGGACAGACCTCATAAATATTGTTGGAAATGTTGAAAATAAAGTCAGATAACTTATCTCTCAACAGGAAATCAGTGAAAGCTTTGTGGTAGAAAAAAATCACTGAATATTGTATTGAAATAACAGGAAAAGAAGGTGCATGGTTGAATTTTTATTAAAAGGCTTTGTTTTTTCATAGATTGATGGGTTATAGCCTTTGCACTATTGACCTTAGTTACCTATACAAGTGGAAAATAGAGAAATATGATGGATACGTAATCCTTTGCAAAAAAAAAGCAGAAGTCCTGCATGTTATGACCATGAAAACCAAGCTGGACCTAGGCCAGTAACATGTGCATTAAAAAACATCCAAAGGTAATATTTTATCAGATACTTGATGTACTCTATTCCTGTTTAATTATGTGTGTAGCCTAGTACTTGAAGTCAAGTCATTTACGTATGGAGAAGCAGGTAGGTAGATGGGTGCTACTTTTTTTTAAATAAAATAAATAAATAAATAAAATTTATTTATTTCTTTTTAGATAAAGGGAAAGGGAGGGAGAAAGAGGGAAAGAGAAACACCAATGTGTGGTTTTCTCTCATGTGGCCCCAACGGGGACCAGGCCCACAACCCAGGCCTGTGCCCTGACTGGGAATCAAACTGGCGACCCTTTGGTTCACAGCCCGCGCTCAATCCACTGAGCTACACCAGGCAGGGTGATGGGTGCTGCTTTAATTACTAGCTTTAGAAGACCTGATTTTAGCCGAAACCTTGGGCCGATTTTTTTATGATGCTCTGTCTCTAGACAGTTTCCAGGAGCACCAGGCCCCAGCTACTCCTTCTTCATTTTTCCCACTGGCTCCTTTACCTACTTTCACTTTACCCTAACCCCTCACACCCCTAGAAAGTACACAAAGTGTGTTGCCCCACTGGCTGCTAGGCCTAATGCCTATTTTCTGCATGGGGAACGTTAACCCCTTGAAAGAAACCATTTGGAGGGATAAATAGCAAGGAGTTTCTTTTTTCTTTTAGAGTGGATTTTGTATTTGGTTCATAAGCATGGAGCTAAATAATTCAGAGGACTGAGTACTGAGTGAGAATGTGATAAATATGACCACTGGCAGTAAATTCCATGCATCATGTTTGTTCTATTTCATTGGCTACTGTAGATATTCCAGACAGGCAATAAAAAGTCCACATGACTTACCTTCATACTGACAGCAAGGTAAGAACTTTATTTGGTCCATGAGTGTAATTAATCTTGATGGCAACATGAGTTATGACCAGAAACCAAAGTCAAAATACAGAGGCTCTTGCATTGAGATGGCAGGTTTGCTATTTTCATTAACATTTTGTTTGTTCTTCAAATACTCATTAACTGTTGATTTGAGTTATATGTTTCAAACTGGATTCCCTGGTTATATGCCACATTTATGAGTGTGGTAGAGATTTATTTGTTCAGTTATCTTGATTAGTGTGACCAATTTATAATTCAGTACAAACTAAAGCTGCCCCATTCTGCCTTATCTAGTTTACTTTTGGACATTTATCTAACTTGGAATTTGCTAAATATCCACTTCACCTTGTGGTCTGTAGATGTGATTATAAATATAGATTTTCAGTCACAGAACAGGGAACATGTATTATAGGTTAAAAAACATCAGAAATGTAACCAGCAGTTTTTATGCTCCAGGAGATTAGCTAACTGACCTCCTCCCATGTGTCCTTGATCCATTTTTATCAGCACTTTAACTTTTCCAGAACAATTTCTCTTCCACCCTTAAGGGTTCATTGATTCATTGATTGAACAAATAGGAATTGAGCACTTGTTCTATGCCATGGCACAGAGCTCTTGAACTTGGAGCTAGGAGTACAAAATAGGCACACTCTTGCCTTCATGAGGTGTGTAGTTAGTGGGGGAGACAGATAAGTAACCAGGCCATTTTACACAGAAGGAGGAGTATTATAGTTGAGGAAATCAGGGTGCTACAGGAACACATAAGGGGGATGCCCAAAATGGCTGTGGGAGGTCAGGGAGGAAGTGATACCTCAGCAAAGACCTGAAGACTAAATTAAAAGCACCCAAGTTGTGTGCCTGTGTGTTGCAGGATGGGATGTGGCGAGGGAAATTAAAGAGATAAGCCCAGGGAAGTAAGGGGCTGCGAGCTCTTACAAGCAGTGTGAAGGAGTGCGTGGGTTATCCACAAGATAGCAGGGTTTCAATTTTAGACGCGATCTGGTGCATCCAGGGTGGTATGGCTGTAGACCAGGGTTTTAGTTTTAGAAAGCCCACTCTGGCCACAGTGTGGCCAGTGGATTAGTGGAGGGCAAAACTGGTGGGCAGAGGACTGGGTGGTGGTGTCTGAACAGTAACGAAAGCAGGAATGAAGGAGAGAAACAGATAGATTTGGCGGATCTTATAGAAGTAGAATCAGTGTGACTTGCGGATTTGGAGTGATTGTGGGTGAGGGAGCCAGAAGGTTCAAGGGTGATGTTCATCTTCCCGGAGGGGAGAATGACGTCCTTCATTCTAGGAGGAGGAGCAGGTTGAGGGTAAGATGAGGAATTTGGTTTTGTGCATTTTAGGAGTTAGGAGAAAACCAAAGGCAGTTGTGTGTGTAAGCCTAGAGCCCAGGAGAACAGTCTGTTCCTCGTATACCACGTGGGTTGTAGCTGAAGCCACAGGAACAGAGAAGATCACAGGCAGAAGAGGAACTTCTTAAAAAGGTTATGGGTGAAATGGAGCAATACCTTCATTTATGATGTGGGCAGAGGAAGAGGAGCACCAAGAAGGGACTGAAAGGAGCACCCAGACATAAAGGAGAAATAGCAAAGAGACTGTGCCGTGAATTCATGAGATCGATTCAAAGAGTGGGTGTTCAGTCGGTGAGACCACCTGAGTGGTCGGTCGGGCGGGGAGTGGAAAGTCTCTGGTTTAGCAACAAGGACATTGGCCTCTGCCTGTGCAGTTGCAGCCGGGGCAGAACCAGATTGCTTCCGGGGAAGATGAATGGGTGGTGGGAGATGGAGTCAGAGAGTACACAACTCTCAAGAAACTGCGGAGAAAAAGAGAGGAGGGAGAAGTCTCCTAGCTGTAGAAGAACTTGGGGGACAAGAGAGGGTTTCACGTACTTACCTTTTCTTCTTTGAGAAGAAATACTCCTCTGAGTCATCCTGCATCTTGCACTATGGAATCCCTTCACTTCAGGACCTTAAGAAAAGCAATGCATGGCAACTCACGCTGCCTTGAAGAGTGCGGGAGGAAGCTTTGAGAAAATTAAAACCTATCTCAGAGCTTCCTAAACTCATTGCTGTCACCAGTCCCTTCACCAGTTGGTTGGTTTACAGTGGAGGAGATGAAGAGAATGTGGTGAGCCTTTCCCTGGTACGACCCAGACAACCCCTACTCCTTCCTGTGTCCTGCTGTGGGGCTCACACAGCACTGCAGCCTAGCATTTGATGTACGCTCCCAACACCCTTTGAGGGAAGTAGGGCAGGAATCCTTATTTGACCTACATCTGAAATTCAGGTTCAACTGACTTGCCCAGAATTCTGCATCTGGCCGTAGCGCATGGAAGTTTCAAACCCAGGTGTTCTAATTCCAGCTCTTCCAATCCAGAAGTAATTGCCCTTCACTGAAAGGTTAGATATAATGTCTGTTTTCACTGTAGTGTGGTCATATGAAACCTCGGGCATATTGTCCTTTAGTACACTCAAAGAAATGAGACTGAAAGTTGTGGATCAACTTTTTTTTTGTTTTTATATTGATATTTGTCCCACCAGCACTCCCCTGCAAAAAGTTAAATTGGTTTTAGAAGGAGGCAGTTTATTTGGACATGCCTTAATCATTAAAATGTGTTTGAATTATCTATAGTCACATCTAATTTGAAACTATTTCTTTTAATTCTTTTGACACAAACACTTATTTGCAGGTTTTTTAAGAGCGGACATTTTTACAAGTGTTTCTATTTATTGGTTAAGTGAAAAATGATGTCTTAGGGAAACATTAGTACACGGTTTGGGCAATTAGGACAATGTAAACATTTGCCAAAGCACTTGTTTGGCCTAAATGAAGTCACAGTTACACACTTGCAGGCATTCCAAGCATTGTGTCCAAGGTCACTAAGAGAACTGAGCTTAACTATCTAGTTAGAGAACAGCCTTTTATTCTGTTTGTTCAGGGACCTCTCATCCACATGCCCTTAGAGAACTTACAATGACAAAGTAGAGGTGAATTTTTTTTTTTAATTATATAAGTGTAAACTATTGCCCTGGGCACAAAGATGATACTAAGCAATTAACTTCCTGAGTTGTGGGATTAACAAACAGAAAGATTTAAAAATAAATATTAAAGTTGCTGGTGTTTGATGCTAAAATTCAAAGCATCGTGTGTGTAAAATTTTAGTTGCATTATCTGAACACCATTAATTTACTATGAGTTTTCACATGCTGACTGCATATGCATTTTAGAGTCGTTTCTATTCACTTACTGGCCGTATTACCTTGGACAAGTACTTTACTCTTAAATCTCAATTTCCTTACTTGAATCGGTAATGATGATGGCAGCTCTCTGATAGGCGGCTGTGAGGATTTAACAACATAACACAGCTAAAGGGCTTAACACAATGAGTGCCCTTTAGTGAGTGCTCAGTAAATATTAGCTATGACTCTTTACTCTTGGTCTTGGGTCAGGAATTATAAGAACCATCTTTATTGTTTAAACTATTTTATTAAATAATCATTCCACATTTAACATGTGCCTGACCACACTGGAGGAGTCCCCTGCAGGGCCTTTTTAGAGTTTAGTACCATAATAGTCTCTGATGGTGGGCAACTATTTGAGCCCAACTGTCATTCTAATGTCAGATCAAAGCAAAGAAATATGGGCCAATCAGAGTTTCAGAATTCAACTCCAGAATGCTTACGCACTGCAGGATTGTTTTTATAAAAATTCACTCCATACTAATAATAGTCCATAATAAAAGAAATTTAGACTCAGGTTTGGAGACAAAATATAGTGTTCTTCTCCTTCATACTTTGTACACTTCTCCTTTGCCCCGTATGATGGGCAGCGGTTTCTGGCATTCATGCTGCACGTGGTAAAGTAGCAAAGACTCGTCCTTCTATTTTGCCTTACCTTGTCCTTATCTTTGAGGGTCAAAGACTGTGTTTTATCTGCCTTTGCCAGGCTTGCTTGTTTTCAGACAGAATTGTTAAAGGCTGCTTTATAGTCAACCTCATCACAGATTAAGTCCAAAAGGGAGGGAGGAGTTAGGGATGCAGTCCATCACCACTCTGTAGGTCTGTCCTTTCAAATAGGAAGTGAGTCTCCTTTTGATCTTATCATGAGTTGTTTCTCTCCAGGTGACATTTATCAAAGACCCAGGCTCACTTATTTATTTATTTATTTTTAAGCAGATTCAAGCGTAGCAGAGAAAGAAAAATCAGCTAATACCTCTCATGTACATTCACCCTAAATACCCAAAGGAAGTAGTTTTGTAAATAGGTGCTAACCTATAAGCTGATTATTGTTTTAAAGGTTAAAGTTTTAAGTAGTCTCATCTCCCTTCTGTGAATCAGCAGCAATGACCAAAGGATTAAAGTCAACAGGAAGTGAGGCAATTATTCATTTCCTGTAACATCCCAGCTACCCAGCAAAGGCCTCCTGTTGGCCAGTGTTTCTGTGGGTCAGAAAGACTTGCACAGCTTGTGAAGAGGCCCTTGGCACACTTGCCTTCCACCTGTGCAGTTGTCAGTTCACTTCAAGCTCACCCTTCGGTGGGACCTTGGAAGCTGTTGACATGGACAGCTTCACAAGAGAAGTATCATTTCTGGAGCAGGTATGGTTGGTTTTGTTTGTATGTTTATTTCCTTTGTCTTTGATTTCTTTCAACTGAAGTCATCTTTGTACGTATACATATTATTGGGTCATTTAGTTATATTGCATCACTTAAGACCCTGTATTGTCCCTTGATTAGTAATGATTCCTTATTTATGTTTCCATAACACCTTTTGTTTACTTCTGTTAAGGCACCTTTTACACTTGGCTTTGTGCTGTTTCCCCATTAGCTAACTAGCCCTTTGAGGATGGGAGCTGTGCTTTGTGTCCCTAGCATCTAACTTGGCATTTGGGTGCTTGGTTCATCCTCTTGTAAATGCCGGTTGAGTATAAATGGTTTTGTGGTTAGGAATCAGCTAGCTTCTAATAGAACTAGTAATTGTTTTAGATTTTTTACAAAGAACTTTTACGTCCATTATCCATACTTGTGCTTTCCAACTCTCTAAGGTAGAGGGGGCAGGCATTAGCAGGACTTTCATTTGGCAGACAAGGAGGGCCCAGAAGCCCCGAGTCAGCCTGACTTGCTGAAAGTCATTCAGCTTGGAAGGCAGTGCTAGGACAGGAACCCTTTTCTGGTGTCAGAAATTTGTGTTCTTCCCATTGCTACACCTCTCTCTCATTGAATAAACTCAAAACTGGGTAGCTCCTGGGTGGATTCAGCCTTACTCCTTGTTTATGGTCCTTGTAACACCAGGGCCTCTGAGCAATTTACAGTGGTTTAAAAGGTAATTGAACTTGGGTGGCTCACGGGACTCAGTGATTAGACCGGGCTTCCAGGAATGTTTTTCCTCTTCCCATGGGAACTTGGCTGACAACTGATGAGTCATCCTGGTCTCTCTTTCATCATCTTTGAAATAGTCCTGCTACTTTATTCACCTGTCTTTGCTGCGATTACTACATGTATTTATCAAGATGTGTATCAAGCACTTTATAAACTATACTCTAGCCATGCATGTGAGGATGATTATTCTCAGTAAAGCCAAGTGACTTTCGCTCAGGCTAGCTGAATTTGAGGAGTTGTGAGGAAATCGGATGACGTTCGGTCCCGTATTGAATTTGGAGGCATCGCTGGCATTACTCAGGCTCAAGTGGAAGACTGTAAATAGTTACATCAGCCAATTGTACCTTTAAATTTAAAGCTACTTCCCTAGCTCTTTTTGGGTGTCTTGCATGTCTGGGTCACAGTGGTCACTGACGTGGTCGTTACCTTAGTTGTTGCAGTCTGTCACCCACTTAGCCCATGGCATCTGGCTCTGCTCAGGTGGCGCCTGCATGGACACCGGTCGGTTACTCTCTGTTGCAGTTGGAGGCTGACTCCAGCAACATTGGTTTTTATGATGGAAATTTCCACTTTCTTTATCCCAAGCCTAGGAAGAAGATGATTTGAATGGCTGTTTGGTTTGTTTTTATATCACTCTCCCCTGCCACAGAGGTAAAGGCAATGGAAAACATGGAGTCTGCATTTTTAGACACTTACACAAGTGAAGTCTGTGTCTGTGTTGTTGCTAAAAGCAGGACATACTGGAACTCTGGTGTTTTTATGAAACGGGCTTCCCAATCAGAACCCTTGACTCTTCAATCCCGTGGTTGACTTAGGGGCATAATAACATCACTTCAAAAACAAAGCAATCTGAGATTTGAAGTGCCATGCTTATATTTAGTTTGGTTTCTGGGAAAACATCTCGGAGCATCAGATGTCTCGATGATTTTGCGAGTGGCAAACAATAAACAAACAGAGATGTACTAAAATATGCTTTAAATTGATTGCTGGTGGGTGTTTCAAAGGAACATCTCCTTACTGGTATTAGAAAGAGCTTGAGCTCGAAGTCACTGGAAAATGAGAACCACTAAGCTACCGACTTGGAGTCGTTCACAAAATAATCCCCAAGTGCTGCATAGGTGCTTTTATTTCTGCAGAAGGTCTGAGTAAGGTCTTTTGCTACCTGACCTTTGCCATGTTATTTTTAAACCTGGTTTCAATAGTTTCTAAGCTTTCTCTACCAAGAAAAAATGTAACAGCTCAGGTCAATAGAATATTTTGGGAAGTATGTTAAGTTTTACTTCGAGTTTATAATGAATTCACGTACACTTTTGTCAGAAAACCAGAGTGGTGTTTATATTTATAGGTGTCAGTGTTTTGCAAGCATACTCTATGTAGTTGTTCATTCAACAAATATTTCCTGAGTACTCATGGTATACTGGCTGTGTTTCTAGGCCTAGTGGGGTTATACAAATGAAACAGACTAGAATTGCTATTCTGAATTGGATGTAAGTCCAGTAGGGGCTGTGTGTGTGACTTTAGGCAAGTTATATGTTTTTGAGGCTCAGTTTCTTTATCTGTAAAATGGGGATAATAGTACCCACATGAGGGTATCTCAGACATAATTTGTAAGCAAAGTCTTGGAGTTGGGAAAGCATGATATTTGAGCAATAGCATTCCAATGTGAAGGAAAAGAGTGTATTTTGTGGAAGAAAAGAAGGAAATTGTATGGGCAAGCGAGGCCAAGACTGTGAAAGGCCTAGGGCATCAGGTTAGAGTTGGATGTTGTGGTCAGTGAAAGCATCATTGATGGATTTTCTTGGCTACGGTCTCCCCAGTGCCTAGAACTGTGTCCAGCCAGAGGGAGCACTCAGCAAAAGTATAGTGAATGAATAACTGACTATGATTTTAGACTAACTGAGCTTAGTGTTGTCATGAGATGTGCCGGTGAGAAATGCCCTACAAGCAGTTGGGAACCCAGGACCAGAGGTCAGGCCTGAGATTGAGACCGGAGGTGGAACTCCAGGAGGCGTGAACATAGAAGTATTATTGAAGTCATGAGTATGGAGAAATTGACCTGAGAAGCACATGTAGTCGAGTCAGAGTGGACGGCACAGGTAGTGCCCCCATTTGATGAGGAACATGTAGGAGAGGAGGAGCAAGAAGACTGAGGACGAGAGGAAAACTTAGAGAGTGGGGTGCCTCTGGTGGAGGGAGGCCATGTTTGGAGAGGGGCCGGCCAGCAGCATAGGGAGGGTCAGTCAGGGCTGAGGAGCGCCCTGCGGGTGTGCAATGAGGAGGTCCGGGCGTGGCTGTGGAAGGGAAGTTCCATGTTCCATTGATGGGGTCCTATGCCAGGTTGTAAGGTGTAAGTGTCACAGCACATGCTGGGACGTTTATTTTTCTCAAGATTAGTGTTTACCGGTATTTCTTTTTGAGCACACATTTAAACAGTGTGCCCAAACTCTGTGTATAATCTGATTCCAATGAAATATTGGACAAAGCACAACTATCGATTTATTCTTTCTGAGTTATAAGATCTTGACTAATTTTGCCCCATGGTTGTCACTATTTTCCGGAGTTTCTATGAGTATTTATTACTTTTAGAACTAGAAAAAACACTATACAAATTATTTTTTAAATGTTACACTTCTTATGTATTGCATGGCAATAAACTTCTCATTTCTTGAAACTTACGTATAATTCAGCCATTGAATGTTCCCTCCAGGCCTATGAAAATGGGTGGGATTCCGCCCGGTTCCTAGCTATCCTCCTCTGAAAGACCCCGGAGCTCTTGGTATGGGGTCTGCGTTGGCACCATTTCCTTACCTGCTGCTCGTGGCCTATCTGTACTGCACCAGCATGCTTACTTCGTCCCTGTGACAAAAAGCACCATGAAAAATCAGAGCCTCGTGTAGCTTCATGGTCCAGACATGCCATCTTACTGGGTCGGCCCCTCTGGCAGTGGATCCTGTGCATTACATCAGTCGCAGACAGGTCTCAGCGGGCCTCAGCCTTAACCAGAGTGAAGAGCACGTGAAAGCCACCTGTGCTGACCATCCTCAGAATCACCCTTGATTTCAAAGGGATTTTCAGAAAGTTTATCCTAGGTGTCCTCGGCACTGCATTTTTCCCCATAGTCCAGCTGCTTCTAAAATTACACGGACCCAAACCATCCTCTCAGCACTCATTAAATTCTGATTACAAGCCATTTAGTCCAGTGAGAGGAAGTTGGCACTTTTACCAAACAGCTTGGGAGAACAGGGCATCTCTGTGGGGGCCTGGCTGGTCTTATTGCTCATATCTGCTTCTGCCTCTGCGTGGGAGGACTGCCGGATTCACACTGTCAGTTAGCCTTGCCCAGTGAGCATGTAAATGGCAGATTTCCTCCTTAGAAAGTAGCCATACCCAGATTCTCCATCCTGTTACCTTTTGATGCATTCATGGGATTCTTGGGGTTGAGCTTTGGTTACCATCCTAACAAACAGATCTCCAGAACTTTATCTTGCAAATATGAAACTCTACACCCGTTCAACAACTGCTCTTTTCCCCATGCCCCCAGCCCATGGTAACTACTATTCTACTTTCTGTTTCTATGAACATGACTACTTTAGATACTTCGTGTATATTGAATCATGCAGTATTTGTCTGTTTGTAACTGGCTTATTTTACTTAGCATGATGTCCTCCAGGTTCATTCATATTACAGTATGTGACAGGATTTCCTTTCTTTTTAAGGTTGAATAATATTCCATTGCATGGATATACCATATTTTCTTTACCTGCCTCTTTTTTATTTTTATTTATTTTTAATTTTTTTGAATTTTTAATTATATTTTATTGATTATGCTATTACAGTTGTCCCATTTTCCCCCCTTCATTACCCTCCACCCTGCACACTCCCTCCCACCCACATTCCCCACTTTAGTTCATGCCCATGTGTCATAAGTTCTTTAGCTTCTACATTTTCCACACTATTCTTGCCCTCCCCCTGTCTATTTTCTACCTACCATCTATGCTACTTGTTCTATGTACCTTGTCCCCCTCTCTCCTCTTCCCACTCCCCTATTGCTAACCCTCCATGTGATCTCCATTTCTGTGTTTCTGCTCCTGTTGTAGTGGTTTGCTTAGTTGGCTTTTGTTTTAGGTCTGGTGATTAATACCTGTGAGTTTGCTGTCTTTTTACTGTTCATATTTTTTATCTTCTTTTTCTTAGATAAGTCCCTTTAACATTTCATATAATAAGGACTTGGGATGATGAACTT